>JAIGNY010001511.1:3177500-3235000 GCA_020152595.1 Chiridota heheva
AGAAACTTTGGATTGTAGTGTATTTGTATCTCCATGTTAACACGATATCTGGTCTTTACCTCTCAAAGTTGCACTATGATGCATAGTAAAAAAATAATCTAATCATGTTGTTCATATGAATTTAGACAATTACTTTTTGGTTTAAAATTGAAGAAATTCTCTCTTTATTTTTTAGTATTTTATAGTTTTTAATAGATTTTAAAACAATTAAAGGATCACTTCAGTGGTCAAGCATGTCCATTTTATACAAAAGTGAAAAGAAACAAAATGGTTGTCTACCAGCTGTGGTGTAGCGATTATCATACTGTACATGTCTACAGACAACGAGGCCCTGGGTTCAAGCCTGGGTTGGGTAGACACGCCAGTGCACCACAACTGGTTATCAAAGGCCGTGGACATTGACTTGGTTGTCGATGTTATATCTGTTCATACGTCGTACCTCTGTTCTCGTCCGGGTCGTATTAGGAGTTTCGTGATAGTATTGTTACTATCATAACTGAATACGCAGGCGACGACCCCGTCATTGTAATCGTGTGTTCACTTGTCGGCTAAACAAAATGGTGATGAAAGAGTTCAAAAATCTTATTCTGTTAAGGAGATATTCAAGTTTAAAGCTGTGTTTTATATGTGTAGAAATGTCTGGCATAGTAAGTCTCCTATGGAAAGTTGGCATCTTCATCCTCACATTCCTAACAATTGTTACTGTATTTTAAAGAACATTTATTTAATTTTTTCACTATTTAAATTATTTTCCCCCTAACTTTCTTCAGGTGGTATACTATAAATACCCTTACTAGATTCAGTTCTACTACTTTTTTGACATATACCATGATTTTTAAGCCACAAAACTGCAGGACAAAATATGATAGAATACAAAGAATTTGAGGAATCTGAGGTTATGACATCACAACTAGCCTGATTTCAGTCATTCGTACCCAAATGATACCAAAGTTTAGACTTATATATCCCTTAATGGAATCAGATTTTTGAATGCTTTCTTCACTATTCTGTTTCTTTTGAAGTTCTCTTTCATACAAGATGGACTTACTTGACCCCTGAACTAATCATTTAAGCAAATACTGCAAACCATATGAATTGCATGGAATCTGGTCAGCAGCTCAAACTTCAGTTACGTATTTAATAACTTGATTTTATCAGAACTTAAAACTTGAAAGTCTCCATTAATGGAATAAGAGATTGAAGCAGCTCCTTCACCATTTTGATTCTTTTCAAGTCATCTTTCTTAAGAAAATGATGACCTTGCTTGAAAAACTGCAAAAGAAAAATAAGCACTGAAGAGATAATAAGAATGACCAGCTGAATGGACTACACTAAAATATTCCTGTCGCCATGGTCACACTGACCATAAAAACTTTCAATCTGGCAACTAGAAAATTTCATTTTTAGAATCATGGTCATAAAAAAAATAGCTTTTTATGTTTTCTTTAATGACCATCATTTCAAAGAGAGTCTGAAGTGGAAATACTTTGCTAGTTATACTAGCCAAATATATAAATATCCCAAATACTTGCTGTTTCAATGTTCCGTATGCACCTACTTGACTTATTGAATTGAATTTATAATCTTGGCTAGATGATTTTATTGTTAGCTGCAGTGGCTTAGTGGCTGTCCAATTTTGGCAGATAGAATTTTAACTGGACATGGTCACCAAAATATTTAATAAGAGCTGGTGACCACAAAACAAACCTAATTGTCAAGGGTTGTGAAGGTTTGAATGTTTTGCCCAAGGACACTACAATCGTTTTTGGTTGGTTGATTGGTTTATGAAGGTTTAAAATGTCCCAACAGACCACCATTGGAGTATTTACATCAAGACGCCCACAGCCGTTTTATTAACCAGTCGTGGAGCACTGGCCGGAGACCCACCGGAAATCAAACCCGGGACGTTAGATTGGAAAGCTGAAGCTTTACCGCACTGCCACGAAGGGTCTCAGTTATAATATTCTGCAGGTTTCAAATTTTTATGAAGAGTTTTACTATACATCATAACTACAAAAAACTTTGTTCTTTACATTGCAATTAATTTGAATTTCTGGTGACTGACTCACTATAAATTTATAGGAGCTATGCTCAATCAGAAGGTGAGGGTGCCTTTTTTACAAAGTGTAATTTTGTATACTTGTTTCATTAAAAAATTACTTAAAGGACCACTCAGTCCTAAAAGTGAGGGTGTATTTTTAGGGAGTCCCCCAAAAAACAAAAGCTTATCTAGCACGCAACGGTATAGCAATTTTCTGGTTAATATGTATATTGAAGTGACCTTGCCCTCACGTCGTCTGTGAGCTATGGAGGCATGAAGTTTTTTGATCTTTTGTGGATAATATATCTGTGAAATTTGCAAAAACAAGTGCCCTCACTTTTCAGTCCAGTGCTCCTTTAAGTACTGTATTTATAAGAAATCATTATGACTATTTTGAACATTCATATCAAAGGATTTCAGTACTATGATCACATGTGCACAGAAAGTGTGTTTAAATATTCTTGAGTCTCAAGAAAAATACACCCACGCTTTTTGGCTGCCAACTCCTTCAACTTGGGATCTTTAAGTTCCCCTAAAATTTGTCACTCAATTAAGACTATATATCTGCCTGAAAAAAAAAGCTAAATATTCAGCATTCAAACATCCGATATTCATCCCAGGAAAAGAAGACCAGCATTTTCAGGAAACCGAATGATAGGCTAAGAAAATTCCGATAAACTTTGAAAATTTTGTACAGTACAGTGACTGCAGTTATATTACAAAAAGCACCTGGCAATGCTGCACATGTAAGGTTAGTCACCAAATAAATTGTAAGTGCCAAGACATGCCAGACAACCACTCGTTTTAATTAGATAGTGCCCTCAGCCATTAAAATTAAATTTAACAAGATTGATCTGAAAGTACTCAAAATTGATTTCATGAGAAAGTTTTTTTTTTTCTTTTCTGTTTATATGTAGAATATTCAGAAGACGTATCTTAGCTTTTCTCAAACTTATGAATTAATTTCATTAGATGATTTGTTCGTTGGTTAATAACACCAGAGGAAATGGACTGCCTGTGAAATACCTTCTGAAAAAGTATGGCTTTCGATTCAAGGCAGAAAATGAAGAAGTTCACCTAATTCCTACATCTACCAATCATTTTACCATCTTCCACTCAACATTCTTTCTTCTAAACGCCCATCCCCTCACTTCTATCAACTCAAAATGCCCCATTCACCTACCATCCCCCTTCGCCTGCCATCCTCCATTCATCTAACATCCCCCCTTTACCTACCATCCTCTATTCCTCAACATGCCCCATTCACCTACCATCCCCTTCACCTGCCATCCTCCATTCATCTACCATCCCCCCTTCACCTACCATCCTCTATTCCTCAACATGCCCGATTCACCTACCATCCTCTATTCCTCAACATGCCCCATTCACCTACCACCCCCTTCACCTGTCATCCTCCATTCATCTACCATGCTCCATTCACCAACCATCCTCTATTCTTCAACATTCCCCATTTAACTACCATCCCCCATTACCCTAACTAACATCCCCCATTCAATTACCATCATCCATTCACCTACTATCCCAACCCACCTTTTGCCATCCACTCATCTACCAAATATACTCTTAACCAACTCAACATTCCAACCTTCACTACAACCTCCACTTACTCCATGCATTACAGCCCCCTCCCCACCCCCAACCTTAACTTAAATCTGACACTTCCAATAAAAACATTTTTCCCCCTTATTAAGCAAAGAGGGCTGTTCTATATACCAAATCAGAATGAAAATACATTGCAGATTAACTTGAAGTTTATCATAAGTCTATTATGAATCATTTAATAATAATAGTATTAATATCATTAATTCATTATTTCTTTATTTCACTCTATTATAGCAAAACCTTATTGTTTTTTCCCTATTCATTTCCAAGACACTTTATTATAAATTCCATTCAGTGTCAGATTTATTATTCAACTTTTTCTTTCATCCTAAAACAAATCCTTCAATTGATGCTATTCAAGTCTGGAATGCATTTGTTCTCCATTGTATAAATTTCTATTGTGGTTCCCATGCTTTTGTTTTTCATAAGCTAATTGATTTGCAAAATTTGTATTAACTGTCATGTCATTGCATATCATGCGGAAATATTTGTTCCATGATATTTAGTCATAGGCCACACCCACCATGTAGATCAATACAAATGTTGACAACATTAGCATTTGCCTAATAATTAACAACATTATCATACCAAGTATGATGCAAAAACGGTTGCTCATTTTCCCTATTTCAAGATTTTTTCAGTAAGCCCCGCCTACCATTGGCATTAATGACATCATTACCACAATGTAAAAACATACATACAGACCACATGACCCATCTGTGTACCAAATATAGCATGAATCTGATATACAGTTAATGAGATACAGTATGGCGTTTACATCATTTAACAATTTCAAACTAAAACATGCCCACCATGCAAATTAATGACATCTGTTGATAACATAAGCATGTACACAATAACCAACAAAATTATCATGCCCAATATGATGCAATACGGACATAAGTTGCTCATTTATCTGGGGATCTGGGGCTGGCGCTTGACTGAAGGCGACGCTCATTAATCGCTAAGAAATTTGTTCATTCTTTTTGAGAAACCAGCTTTGCCTTTACTATTGTAGACTTGCATACATTATTATGACTTATTGGAGATTACTTTTTGTACTTTGGATTTTTATGTTATCATTCATTTTCGTGAAAAACATGTGTTTTGTGAATCTTACCAACGTTCAACTGGATAATTCTCGCGAAACTGATACTTGCTATGGATTCAGTCAACCAGAAAGCAGGGTTGAGCCGGCCAGTGAAGACAAATGGTTCACTTACACAAAAGAAAAGCTCTTTGAGATGAGGGACTTAAATCAACATAACAATACTCTGCATACCCTAGATCCCGAAGTATACAATAGGATAAGACATTTCAAAATCAACAAAAGAAGAAGAAGAGGCAAACGTGGAGGCGCTACACGGAGACATAATCAGGAACTTGAGAACCAAACACAAAAGGAAATAAGCTGCCATAATCTAATTCGAGTTCCGTTGGAATGCGAGCCAAAACAACATCAACACAAGATTAAGGTTATTTCTCTTAATGCCCAGTCCATAAAGAACAAAGATATTGTAATCAGACATACCTTCAACATGAAGACGTAGACTTTTGCATAATAAGTGAGACCTGGCTGAGTAGCAAGGACAAAGCCTGGATTGATGCGTGTGAATTAAACTCCAATGGATTTACTATCCTAAATTCAAATAGAAATGCTCGCCTGGAGGAGGTTTAGCTTGTGTTTACAGAGATAACTACAATGTTAAACAATTGAAGAGTGGCACATTGAAATCTTTTGAATTTGGAATTTGGCATGCAAAACTTAACAATATAGACAACTTGAACATAATTGGTATTTATCACCCACCTCCATCAGATAAAAACCCAAGCAACTCAGTTTTCATTGATGAATTTTCGCAGTTTTTGATGGATGAAATATTACACCTTCATAATTATCTTATCACTGGTGACTTTAACATTCGAATTAATGACGTTAATAATAATGATGTCAAGAAATTCACAGATACAATGGATTCTTTGAGACTCGAACAACATTTTGTGACTCATAATAAGGGGAACACTATTGATTTGCTGTTCACTGAAACTTTAAGTAAATTGAATATAATGCAGTGCGTACAGGGATCCTACTTGTCAGACCATTGTGCAATTTATTGTGCAATATCTTTAAACAAAGGAAATGTAAAGCGTTCTAAAATCAAATACAGAAAATTAAAAGGTGTTAATGTGAGAGAGTTAATGAAGAAGATGGACTTAAACAAAATTGTAACTTCTGATTCCAACATAAATGAGTTAGTTGATCTCTTCGAGGAAGAAGCAACTATAGCAATGGACTTACATGCCCCAATGATAGAAAAAGTCGTTACTCAAAGAGCAACAAAACCGTGGTTTACAGATGATATAAAGGAACAAAAGAAGGTGTTTAGGAAATGTGGACGTATATGGAAATCACACAAGACTCGGGATAATTGGAGGTCACTAAAATATGAAAGATATAAATATAAGAAACTGCTAACTCGATCTAAGAGAGATTCAATTACTAGTAAGGTGTCTGAGTGTGGAAATGACTCAAGGAAACTGTTTAAGCTTGTGGCAGAGCTAACAGGTACAAAGGATCAGAATCCCTTACCCCTACATGATAATGGTCAAGAATTATCCGACAAGTTTGCTGATTATTTTATTAACAAAATAACTAACATCAGAGATGACCTCACAAGTAGTCCTAAGTAAAGTATACACCGGTCACGACTAAAAGCATTCCATCATTGACTCAATTTGATGCATTATCAGATGAGGACTTGAAGAAAATAATAAGTTCTATGCCTACAAAATCATGTGAAAGAGACATTATCCCAACTACATTTATAAAGCATGACTTGGATACAATTCTTCCAGTTTTAAGTCAGCTCGTCAACACATCTTTGAAATCTGGCGTATTTGCTGAAAAATGGAAAATTGCCACTGTTCGTCCGCTTCTTAAGAAGGCTAATTTAGACACCCAACTGATAAACTATAGACCTGTAAGCAATTTATGTTTCATTTCAAAGTTGGTGGAGAAGGCTGCCCTGATGCATCTTAATTTCCATTGTGAAAAACATCACTTGATGCCAGATTACCAGTCCGCATACCGTACCAATTACAGTTGCGAAACGGCTTTGACCAAATTAATGAACGATCTACTTTGGTCTATGGAAAGGCAAGAGGTCTCTGCGTTGTCTTGTATAGACCTAAGTGCCGCATTTGACACGGTAGACCATTAAATATTGCTCAAAGTTTTAAATGTTAAATTTGGTATAGAAGGCACCGCTCTTCTCTGGTTTCAGTCCTATTTGAAGTCACGATGCTTTAGAGTCTCTATTGAAAATATGTTCTCAACTACTCGGTATTTGGATTTTTCTGTGCCACAAGGATCATGCCTAGGCCCCTTTTTATATCTAGTTTATGCCAGTACCATGCAGGAAATAATTTCACATGATTTAACACTCTATGGCTATGCCGATGACCATGCAATTAGGGGATCGTTTTATAGTAATAATCGTAACTCTGAAATTAAATGTAAAACTGATATTGAGGACTGCATGATTAACATTAAACATTGGATGGATTCTAATCGACTGAAAATGAATGATGCAAAGACAGAATTTATTTTATTTGGTCATGATAAGCAATTAAGAAAATGTAGCACAAATGATATTAATGTAGTTGGTACTAATGTGAACAAATCACATACCATTAGATATTTGGGTGCCCTGCTTGATGAAACATTGTCTCTTAGATCTCATGTTACAAAAAATGCCAAATTGCTATGTTAAACATTCAAAGACTCAAACAAATTCGCTACTCTCTCACCATTGATGTATGTAAAACACTTGTGCAATGTCTTGTTATATCTCATTTAGATTATGCTAATGCTATTTTAATCGGTTTACCTATTTGTGAATTAAATAAGCTTCAACGAATACAAAACATTGCTGCAAAATTTATTCTCGGAAGGGACTATAGAGATAGTTCCACACAAACCCTCAAAGATTTACATTGGTTACCCATTCGGGCTCGCATTGATTTTAAAATTGCTTCACTTATTTTTAAATGTTTGAATAATACCGCACCACAATATCTTATAGACTTAATCAAACCTAATTTATCAAAACGTCCTGGATTGCGATCCCGTAACAATGGTATTTTCCTAGAAATTCCCTTTACGCCGAAAAAACGTTTGCCGATAGGTCTTTCAGTGTGTATGGCCCCAAATTATGGAATAATCTCCCTTTCAATGTTAGGAGCAGCGGTAATTTTGAATCTTTTAAGAAATGTCTTAAGACGCATCTTTTTACTAGAGAATTTATTTTATAATCATTTGAAATGTTATCTTGTTTCAAATTAATTGTACATATACTGTTTCTGAATATTTATTTTGAATATTTTTATACTCTCAGCAATTTCAGCGTACAAATTTTAACATTTTAAACATTTTGAACTTTTTGATATCTTAAGTATTTTTATATTTTACTAGCCATAGCCATTTTTATCATCATTTTGTCTTTTAGAATTTAATTTGTATGTCATGTGAAGCGCATTCGTTACGTTGTATCTATAATGTCTGTATTGCGCTATATAAGTTGTTAATAATAATAAGAATAATTATTTATCACTTTTCCAAAATTGTCACTTTAAGCCCTGGCAACTTATTAATATGCATGAAATCACCACCAAAAACATTAGGGTAAATCTGCAGATCATGAGCCATCTGTATACCACATGACGTGAATCCAGTTCATAGTTTTTGAGATATCGTGTTTATAAGCTTTTTGTTTACAAAATCGTATCAAGCCCCGTCCACTATGCATATTAATGAAAGTGAACGTTTTTATATTATGAACCTGTACACATCAGCTAACATTATAATTATACCAAATCTGAAACACAACAGACATTTAAATATAAAACACAACAGACATTCGGTTGTTAAAATATGAACATTTCCAGATTGGTACATTAAGCCCCGCCTCATTAAAGTACATGACATCACCACCAAAATCAACAGAGCACATACGCTATCTGTGTACCAAATATAACATGTTTCCAGTCTACCGTTCTTAAGCTACCATGTTTACAAGTTCTTTTCAGCAAAATTATACTAAGCTCCGCCCACTATGCATATTAATAAAATTTAACGTATTTATATCATGAACATGTACACAACTGCTAATAGCATAAGTACACCAAATATGAAACAAAACACATGGGGTTGTTAAAATATAAACATTTTGACATTAAGCCATGCCTACTCAATAATATGTATGACATCACCATAAAAAAAAAACAATAGGGCACATCTGCGGACCATGGGCTATCTGTGTACCACATATGACATGAATCCATTGTATCGTTCTTGAGATATCGTGTTTACGAGCTGGCCGTCACAAACATACATACATACGCACACACACACATACACACACATATTCATACACACATATGCCATCATGACCGCATAGGTTCCTGATGCTATCACATAGGAACCAAAAATAGTTGAAATTCCTTTCCTAGGGCAGCAATCTTTTGTTTTCTAATAGCTGAACAATGAATGAGGCTGGACAGACAATATATGTGGATGGATGGACGGACAAATGGATAAATGGACGAATGGATGAACAGACGAATGGCAAGGGGTTAATTATGCAAACATATCTTTGAAGCTATTGACCATAAAAATCTTTCTTCTTAACAAATGATTCCTTCTATTGTTTGAAGTAATCATTAACTACAGTACAGTGTGAAATGATTATATACAGTTACGGATTCCATACAGTTGATGCAACAAAAACAAAAACAAAAACAAACAAACATAAGTATCAATAGGGACAAAAAGTAGGTCACGTCTTAGATTAAAAACAAATGAAAATTATGCAAACATATCTTTGAAGCTATTGACCATGAAAATCTTTCTTCTCAACAAATGATTCCTTCTATTGTTTTGAGTAATCATTAACTACAGTACAGTGTGAAATGATTATATACATTTACAGATTCTATACAGTTGATACGTTTTAGATTAAAAACAAATGAAAATCATGCAAACATATCTTTGAAGCTATTGACCATGAAAGTCTTTCTTCTTAACGAATGATTCCTTCTATTGTTTGGAGTAATCATTAACTACAGTACAGTGTGAAATGATTATATACAGTTACGGTTCTATACAGTTGATGCAACAAAAAAAACATAAATATCAATAGGGACAAAAAGTAGGTCACGTTTTAGATTAAAAACAAATGAAAATTATGCAAACATATCTTTGAAGCTATTGACCATGAAAATCTTTCTCTTCATCAAATGATTCCTTCTATTATTTGGAGTAATCATTAACTACAGTGTACAGTGTGGAATGATTATACGTTTTAGATTAAAAACAAATGAAAATTTGCAAACGGACTTTCTATTGACCATGAGAATCTTTCTCGTCATCAAATGATTCCTTCTATTATTTGGAGTAATCATTAACTATGGAATGATTTCAGTTACAGATTCTAAAGTTGATGCAACAAAAAAAACATAAATATTTCCATTTTGATTCAAAGTGCAAACTATCTTTGAAGCTAAATGAAATCTTTCCTTCATCAAATGATTCCTTCTATTGTTTTGCCATTATACTCCATTTATGGTAGTTAAAAAAATCTAACTAAATTTTTGTTTGCCATTTTTTGGTAAAAAAACACTAATTTTTTGTTGCTATTCTGATACAAAGTACCAACAAAGGAGTATAATGACAATGTGAAGGCTTTATTCCAGTCCATTTTAACAATAAAAATCCATTTTGAAAATAGAAGCTGTTACAGGTGATACAACACCAACAAAAATATACATAGATATCAATAGCGAGAAAAAGAAGGTCACATTTTAGATTAAAAGCAAATACAAATTATGCAAACATATCTTTAAAGCTATTGACCATGAAAATCTTTCTTTTTTACAAATAATTCCTTCTAAAAAATATTGGTTGGAGTAGTCATTATGCTACAGTATAGTGTGGAATGATTTTATAGTGACAGATTTTATACAGTTGATATAAAACAAGAATAAAGCACAAAGTGTTCTACCTTCACCATCAGAAAAGAAACATTTACAGTATGTTTTGAGCAAACATGCCTTTAAATGAATATGATAAATGTTATGGATGATAATATCCAAAGTCCCCCTCAAAAAAAAAAAAAAAAAAAATTTGTTTTGTTGGTTAATAACACTAAAGGAAATGGACTGCCAGCGAAATTCCTGCTAAAAAAACCATAGCTTTGGATTCAGGGCAGAAACTGAAAAAATTCACCCAGCATTTCAAATGTTTTTGAAAGAATTATAGAAACAAATCTCAAATACTCTCATTGAAAAAATGTTAAACGTTGACAAATGTGTACAGTACAGTGACAAGTTTTCATACACAAGCACCAGGCATGGTTGCACATGTACAGTTCGTCACCAAAAAACTCATAAAAACAAAACTTGTAAGTGCCAAGACGACAAGACAACTCATTTCAATTAAATAGTGCCCTGAGCCATTAAAATAAAATGAACAAGATTGATCTGAAAGTACTCAAAATTGATTTCATGAGAAAGTTTTTTTTTTTTGGCTGTTTATATGAAGAATATTTAGAAGACGTAAAGATTTATCAAACTTCTGAATTAAGATGCTTTGCTTTGTTGGTTAATAACACCAGAGGAAATGGACTGCCTGTGAAATACCTGCATGGCTTTGGAATTAGGGCAGAAAATGAAAAGTTCACCCAGCTTTGCATTCTTTTTATAAAACATAAAACAAATCTTAAATGTTCTCAGTTGAAAATAATTGGGAACAAGCACTATAAAAAAGTATACATATATATCATAGAGAGAAAAATAAGTCATGCTTTAGATTAAAAACAAACCAAAATTATAAAACATATCTTTGAAGCTATTGATGACCGTGAAAATCTTCCTTCTCAACAAATTATTTCTTCTACAAGCACCTGGCAGGGCTGGCTGCACATGTACAGTTCGTCACCGACAAACTCAGTAAAACAAAACCTAAATTGCCAAGATGGCCAGACAACTGCTCATTTTAATTAAATAGAGTCCTCAGCCATTAAAATTAAACAAGATTGACCTGAAAGTACTCCAAAGTCATTTCATAAAAAAGCTTTTGTTTTTCTGTTTATATGAAGGATGCAACAATATTCAGAAGATGTGAGGATTTTTTAAAATTATGAATTAATTTCATTAGATGCTTTGTTTTGTTGGTTAATGACACCAGAGGAAATGGACTGCCAGTGAAATACCTGCTGAAAAAGCATGGCTTTAAATTCAGGGCAGAATATTAAAAAGTTCACCCAGCATTTCAATCTTTTTTTTGAAAATATAGAAACATATCTCAAATCTTCTCAGTTAGAAATAATTGGGAACAAGCACTAAAAGTGCTGGAAGAAATATACATATATTATAGGAAGAAAAAGTAGGTCACGCTTTAGATTAAAAGCAAACCAAAATTATGCAAACATTATCTTTGAAGCTATTGACCATGAAAATCTTTCTTCTCAACAAATGATTCCTTCTATTGTTTGTTGTAAATATAGTTCAACCAGGCAGTTGGCATTAGACAACTCCCTGCTTCAACTACAGAATGGAATAATTCTATACTGTCACAGATTCTATACAGTTGATATAAAAATAAAGAATAGAGCCACAAGCATGGTAAAAGGAAAATTGAAGAATGGGCATTGGGCACGAACAAATGATTCCTTGTACAAAAATATTGTTTGGACTCAGGCATCTTAGTACTGTATACTATTTTCACTGAAGCCTGGGGAGGGGGGGGGGGGTAAAATATAAGATTTATCAAGAACATCAATTTAATATCCCATTTGAAAATAAATGCCTCCCTGTAAAAACAGTTAATAATCAAAATCGGTATTTTTACCGACCTGATACCAGATTTACCGACTAATCTCAAATTTTACCAACGAGTCTCAATTTTATTTTTTTTTTTTTGGACACCCCCACACCCCCTAGTATTTATGCCCCTGTTTGGACTATGATCATTGTGATCCAACTACAATACATTATGGAATGATTAAATACATTAACAGTTGATAAAAAATATTCCAATAATGTCCCACATGGCATCCCACCCCATGTCCCACATGGCATCCTATCCCATGTCCCACACAACATCCCATCCCATGTCACACATGGCATTCCACCATATCTCCCACATGGCATCCCACCCCATGTCCCACATGGCATTCCACCATATCTCCCACATGGCATCCCACCCCATGTCCCACATGACATCCCATGTCCCACATGGCATTCCATCATATGTCCCACAGGGCATCCCATCCTATGACCCACATGGCATCCCACCCCATGTCCCACATGGCATCCCACCCCATGTCCCACATGGCATCCTACCCCATGTCCCACATGACATCCCATCCCATGTCCCACATGGCATTCCACCATATCTCCCACATGGCATCCCACCCCATGTCCCACATGGCATTCCACCATATCTCCCACATGGCATCCACCATATCTCCCACATGGCATCCCACCCCATGTCCCACATGACATCCCATGTCCCACATCGCATTCCATCATATGTCCCACAGGGCATTCCACCATATCTCCCACATGGCATTCCACCACACAGTGTCTTACATGGCATATTCCACCATATGTCCCACATGGCATTCCACCATATGTCCCACATGGCATCCCGTGCTATGACCCACATGGATCCCATCCTACATGTGTGTCCCACATTAATCCAACCATATGTACCACATGACATCCCTCCCTATGTCCCACATGGCCTCCCACCCTGTGTTCTGCATCAGTGGCTTTCCACCTGATGTCCCACATGGCATCCCATCATATGTTCCACATGGTATCCCTCCCAATGTCCCAATGACATCCTACTTTATGTACCACATGGCATCACATCCCATGTTCCCATGACCTCCCACCCTATGCCCCACATAGCCTCCTACCCTATGTCACACATGGCATCCTACCTTAGGTCACACATGGCATCCTACCTTATGTCACACATGGCATCACAACTTATGTCACATTCTGTGTTACTCGTGGCATCCCACCATGTCCCACATGGCATTCTACCCTATTCCACATGGCATCCCACCCCATGTCCCACATGGCATCCCGCCCCATGTCCCACATGGCATCCCACCCCATGTCCCACATGACATCCCATAGGCTCCATAAGAAGTCTCATCCTAGCTATCACAGTCCCTGATTGAGCATACTATGTATTAAAGTGTCAGTTCATATAATAACTTATATGCAAATGACTTGTTGAATAAGAAAAAAAGGTGGAGTCAAATAATTATGCCTGATATATCCCTTGGTGTATACAACATGGTAAATATCATATCATATGTCCCTCATGGCCCCCATCCATGTCCCACATGGCATCCTCCCTATGTTTATATGCAATCACATCCTGTCCCACTCCTGACTAAGCATGCTAAATAAAAAAAGTCTGGTCAGGTCATACACTGTAGTAAGTTTATGCAAATAAACACAATAATAAAGGTGGAGTTTAAAAATCATGCCTGATATAACTGTTTGGTGCCCAAATATTTTAAAGAATTTGAAGGATTTCAAATCTCAAGTGCTACAAGAGAGACTTGAGGATCTCTGAAGAATATTGGAAAATTATATCATTTTAAAGTTAAAAACAGTCATAGTAAATTGAAATTTCAAGAAGGTGCACAGAAGGGATGAGTGTTAGTCTCAATGAATGTTTATGTCTCGACCGTGAGAGTGCAAAGAAATCCATGTAATGCAACAGTGATTTCTAATACAGTAAATCTGGTAAGTCTGTTAAAGACCAGCCATCGCTTTATCGTGGACAGAAATATACAATACAATTGAATGCTTTTGATTGGTCTAAGTATTTGCTCACATGCTGACAAGCCAATCAGTGACACCGTGAAAGTGATGTTACTGGTATGTAACAGAATTAACCTTCCTGGGTTTAATAATTGACATCTTGTTTTAACCAATCACCGCACAAATTTGCCTAGCAACAAAATCTGCGTAACTAAGTGGAGGCAAACATCCTACATGGGTACTGGTACAGTACAGCAAGCTAACGGTGCGCGCTCATGTAGTCAATGCAACTTATTGTACAAAACAAATTTCTGCACACACAGACTGAGTGACGACAAAATGGTGAACAAAGTTTGTTCTTACGGGCCTGCTGTGGGCTTTGTAAATCTGATTGCTGTTACCCAGAACAATTAGCAAACTGAGTTTTGTTTATCATATTTGCTAAAAACTCTAAAAATCCGTAGAAGCGCCATAAATGAATCAAAGCTTGCGGCGGGCCTCACGAACATCTAAATGTCAACGCATTGGTAATGCACAATTGCGGATTTGAGGTTTGTTTGCCCCACATAGTTACTGCATTGCTATGGTGGGCGTGGCCTATTTAGAAACCTGGAAAGATTAATTATTAGTGGGAGTCAAACAATTTTCTTGAGACGAGATTTCCTCTTTAAATTGCTTAAACCACTTCAGCTCTGTCAAGTCCAAAAAAAGATTATTACAATTGTTTTTCATATGCTTCCACAGCAATGTACAATTTATCAAACTTAATAATACAAAATGCAATTATTGGTAAAAGAGAGAGGAAATAAAAAAAAAAAAACATTATGAAGGTTCAAGTATAAAATAAAATCAATAAAACAAAAGAAACATTGGAAGCAAAATAGTATTAAAATACAGTAATAAAACAATAGAGAACAAAAGATGTCTCTCAATAATTCAATCAATAACATATCTTTACTAGCCTTTGCTTATACAGGGAAAGTTAAGTACTGGCCCAAATCTCAGAGGGAAACTATGACAAAGCTTTCGGGCTGAGTAACCGAATGCCCATTCACCAAGTTTTGAATGTACATGTAATTAGGTTCTTCTGTAAAAGATTCCATGTTGCACAGGATATAATATTTGTCACTTTTTACTTGCACTAGATTATTTTTATATATATATATGTAACTTTCCATTCAAGGCATAATGATAATAGTCATCAGTTTGACCTAAACATGGTCAGATATTATCAAAAATGAAATTGATTATTGAAAAACAAAGCATACTGCAAAGGGCCCAATTTAATTGTTCCCTGTACTAGCAAGGCACAAGCTTTTAGCAAAATCTTAAATTTTTTGTGAGTATGCAAAAATCTTTAATTTTAGGTGATTTTGCTTTAAGGTGATTTTTCTTTTAGGTGATTTTGTATGGTTTCCACATGCATTTAAAAAAAAATATGCAAAATAAATTATTTTATTCATACAGCAACTAACTAATATGTTAACCAGAAAAAAAAAGGAAAAACAAATCTAAATAGCACAAAAAAGAAATTATAAAGTTTTTAGAATAAAACAGTATATATAAAGCTTCACCCATAACTTCATTCAAAACTAAATGCAAATGAGCAGATGTTGATATCTTGGAAATACTTTAAGCTCTAAGGCGCCATTCCTCACTACAAAAATACATATTTTACACTAATTTCTTTTCTCCCTTCAACTAACCAAGATGTCAGCTCTCGAAATTGAGAAGTTTTTTTTTTTTTTTCTAACCGCCTGTTTATACAAGTGATCCGCTCAACACTACATTTCAATACCTTGTCGTCACAACAGCTTACTAAGTTCTACACCTCGGGCAAAACAACTCCCACCTGAGAATCACTTCCCTCAAGTAGCAACTGTTAAAGCAAGGACTATTTCATTACTACAGTAACCGCCAAAGGGTGATGAGGAAATTCATACAGAATAATCCATAACAATTTTTGAAGTTGGGATTTAGTTTCAGCGCATTCAATCACGAATGAAACTTTGATGAAATATGAACGATGCTGGTAGGTGAACACATGGGATTGTATATCAATGTTAAGATTGGGAAATATCTGTGATACATTTTGTTTTAATTTGGAAATATTGGTCGTTGTCCATTCTGCGGTAGTATATTGGAGAGCCCAAAAATGGAAATGAAATACTATGTACGAATGATGAACATATTACAAAATTGGAGAATGATTTGAAGATTATGTATGTATGTATGTATGTATGTATGTATGTATGTATGTATGTATGTATGTATGTATGTATGTATGTATGTATATGTATATATGTATATATGCATGTATGTATGTATGTATGCATGTATGTATGTATATATGAATGTATGTATGTATGTATATATATATATATATATATATATATATATATATATATATATATATATATATATATATATATATATATATATATATATATATATATTTATTTAAGACAGAATCAAGAAAGGAAATTTAAATTAGATAAACATGATCCCAGTCTATTCAATGGTTCATAAATATGTGACAAAAGTCTGAACCATACTCTGAAAACTGTAAATTTGCAAATATGTGTAACATCCAAAAAGGAAAAAAAGAAACGTTCTAATTTAACCGTGAGAAAGGAAACATTGCCAAAACATTTTGAGAAATAAATGTGATGAATGCTGAATGTGATGAATGCTGAATGTGATGAATGCTGAATGTGATGAATGCTAAATGTGATGAATGTTGAATGTGATGAATGCTGAATGTGATGAATGCTGAATGTGATGAATGCTGAATGTGATGAATGCTGCATGTGATGAATGCTGCATGTGATGAATGCTGAATGTGATAAATGCTGAATGTGATGAATGCTGCATGTGATGAATGCTGAATATGATGAATGCTGACTGTGATGAATGCTGAATGTGATGAATGCTGAATGTGATGAATGCTAAATGTGATGAATGCTGAATGTGATGAATGCTGAATGTGATGATATTCAAAGTCCAAGAAACACTTCATGGTTTCATCGGCCAAATCTTATCAACCTGGGGTAAGATTATCTATCATGAAAGTTTGGTTATATCATTTGAAACATTGATCTGTTTAGCGAATTTACACAAATAAGCACAATTAATGTAATGGCCAAGCCAATGTGACTCAATGACCAAGCCAATGTGACTCAATGACCAAGCCAATGTGACTCAATGGCCAAGCCAATGTGACTCAATGGCCAAGCCAATGTGACTCAATGGCCAAGCCAATGTGACTCAATGGCCAAGCCAATGTGACTCAATGACCAAGCCATTGTGACTCAATGGCTAAGGCACTGTGACTCAATGGCCAAGCCAATGTGACTTAATGGCCAAGCCAATGTGACTCAATGGCCAAGCCAATGTGACTCAATGGCTAAGGCAATGTGACTCAATGACCAAGCCAATGTGACTTAATGGCCAAGCCAATGTGACTCAATGGCCAAGCCAATGTGACTCAATGGCCAAGCCAATGTGACTTAATGGCCAAGCCAATGTGACTCAATGGCTGAGCCAATGTGACTTAATGGCCAAGCCAATGTGACTCAAGCCAATGTGACTTAATGGCCAAACCAATAAGACTCAATTGCCAAGCCAATGTGACTGGTGCTTTATGTACTTACTTGATAAACAAAACATCAACATCACAAACATCTTATGGTTTGGTTTGGTTTGGTTCGGTTCGGTTTGTTGATGTTTAATGGCACCGCGACAGTCACAGAGTCAAATGTCCCAAGAGGGTGTTATAAACTAAGGTGCTTGAGTTAGGACAGAGGAAAGAAGAGGTGGGACAGAGGGAAGGAGGGAGAGAAGGTGGATAAGGTTAAAAAGTTAAGGTAATAAAAGCAAGGTGGGGAAAGTAATGCAGATGGACCTCTTATGGACCACAAGGCCTAAAGAGAATAGATAAGGTGAAGTTAACATTAAATTATATTTTATTTATCTGCATGTACATCTTAAGAATAACCTTATAACTAGCTCTTCTACTTTCAAACACTCCATTTTGCAATTTGCCAAACCTAACAATTGTTCTAATAACAAATTTCCATAAAGCAATCAAGCAATATTTGCAGTTGGCTTTATAGTGTCAAACCAAAACCAAAACCAAAACCTCAAATATCACCATTTTCAAATTGCTTTTAAATCGTAATCTTTGTATTTGTAGTTTTTCCTTATGTTTTTCTGTTCAATGCTTGTATTAGATTTTTGTTTTTCCTTTTCCCTGTTCAGTGCATTGAGATGTTATTAATATTCATGCGCTTTATAAGAATCGTATTACTATTTTTAATGTTCATAAACCAAATGCACTTTTTCCAGCAACATGGATTCTACTCATTCCCACATCACAAGCATGGAAAATTATTAAACATTATGATGCTAACATAACCTTGGCATTTTTGCACATAGGAAAAATGATAATAATATCAATATTTGGCCCTAAGCATGCCTTCATGATTGATCATATGCCATTCTTTAAAAGCATAAAATTGATCAGATTGGAAGAAATTTTGTACATGTATAGAGGTTTTTCACCTACATCACAGTATGACATCATGCTAAGTTGTCTGCCATTTTGCAGGTCAAATATCAACCGTAACAAAGTGACCTGCATTGTGTATGACAGTAGGCCTATAGGGTACATGTAGTGTGCATGTGCACTTGGAAGTTGAACTTACAATAATATTTAGTGCTGTTACATTGAAGTATGGATGATCTAGATTGCAGAAATGGTCAAACATTTGGATGAAGAGTCGAGGGAAAGATATATTCAAAAGTTACATTGTGCAGGCATACGAGATCCGTATCTTCCACCACAATCTTTATCTAAAACTTTCAACTCGTGTATTACTATCGGAGAATTGCCTGATCTGGCCTATCCAAATATTTATGATTATTGAATCAATTCGTCAAGTCAGTTTACCGGTGAAAAACTTGAAGCATACAAAAGTTTTAACTCTTATTGTTGCAGGTTGGGTTCATGGTGGACTTGTTTGGCAAGTGCCACACACGGGCGTAGATAATGGCTTTGAATGAGGGAGTGTAGATGTGGTGTTTACAGATCAAATATCGCCTTTGGTAACATGATGTGCCGCTATATAAATGGTACCGCGAATACTATGCTTATGACGGCATAGGGTCCAGGGGCCCACATAAGGGCCCTGGTGCAAAATTTGTAGGTTTTTGTTTGTGTTGACATGTGGCGATGTGATTAAATTTGATTTAATAATATTTTTGTTGCCTCTTGAATCTCAACCCGTGTTGATTTGCTGACAGGTCTGTAACTTGCCGACAAACCAATTTAATTTCCCCTCTAGTTATGCCCTTGGCCGCACACGAATTTCTTTATCATTTTATGCAAGGCTTGTGAAAACACTTTTAGCTTACCTAACATAAGGCTTAGGACTTAGACACATGCACATGCGAAGTCTAGTTTGCATGTCAAAATAGGGTTCACGGGGATAGCCTGTAAATATATCGTTAACTCGTTCCATTCCAGTATTCACATTAAGATGCGGGATTGCAGAATTCCCCCAAAAAAATATCAAATCTCCTCAAAAAAAGGTATAAGGGAAAAATCCCGCCAAAAAAATGAACAAAGACATTTTTGCAGAACTACTTCATATGTTACGATAATTACAGTACAAGTTAGGCCCTGATAGTTTAAGGCATAAATTAAATTTTAAAATGTGCAAAAATGTTGTAAAAAGTAAACAAATCTCCATGCTGATTATGACATCTTGCAAAACAAGCTTCCCGCAATTTTCAGTAGTTGTAAATTTAACTCTGAAACACGGATAATGTTACGAAGGTATAACACACTACTGCACACATAGGCTATTGTGCAGATCAATAGCAAGTTGACCGTCAAAATGGCAGGGTAAGCATTGGTCATGTGACAATGACGTCACATAATAAACCTCTATAGTTGATTGTACTTTCTGCTATAGATCATTTTGCATGTGTCATATATAAAAGTTCAGTATGTTTGTTTGTACTAAAGACATGAATGCAAAGCCATATGGACAGGTTGAGGCAAAATACATTAATAAAGCTCTGTAAAAAAATATAAGCTGATCACACGAACCCAATTGGAAAAGTGATGTGGGTGCAGTTTTTATTATTTTATTTTCTCCCCAAGCCAATTAATTTTGGTGATTTGCAGCGTTCCGAATCAGGTCAACTACATCAGGTGTAATAAATATTAAAAACTATCCGAAGCAATCGTTTCATATATTGGTAAAAAAATAGAAAGAAACAGAAGTACTGATGCTGAATAACTTATTCGAAGGAAAAATATGTTAACCCTAACCCCCCACCTCCAAAAAAAAAAAAATGAAGCAATCGTTTCATATATTAGTAAAAAATATAGAAAGAAACAGAAGTACTGATGCTGAATAACTTATCCAAAAGAAAAATATGTTAACCCTCCCCCACCTCCAAAAAAAAAATGAAGCAATCGTTTCATATATTAGTAAAAAAATATAGAAAGAAACAGAAGTACTGATGCTGAATAACTTATCCAAAAGAAAATATGTTAACCCTCCCCCTCCAAAAAAAAAAAAAAAAATGTGATTCTCTCAAATCTGATGTGCGCAAGGGTAATCAGCTAATTTAAAAAAAAAAAATTGGCCCTTAAATACTATAATTAGGCTCCATAAAAAAATATATTAGCTTATCACCCGAACCAAGTTAATTAATTACCAAGCCAATCAATTTTGGTGATTTCCCAGATCAGGTCCACCACATTAGGTGTAATAAATATTGAAAACTATCTTAAGCAATCGATTTTGGTAAAAATTAGAAACAAACAGAAGTATGGATGCTGAATGACTGCGCACAATACACTAATATTTTTTTTTTTGTGGAACTAATCGAAATTCCAAAAATTCCCATCAGAAGAAGTAAAAAGGTTTTGTTTTGTTTGTTTGTTGATGTTTAACGGCACCACGACAGTCAGAGTCAAATGTAAAAAATAAGGTGCTTGAGTTAGGACAGATAGGTGGGATATAGGTGATAGAAGTACAAAGGTTCGTGATTTTACAACTTTTGAATTTTCAGCTCTAAATATGCAAATTACTATGCAGATTTGTGATGTATGAATGGGCAGAGCTCTCCATTTTCTTACTTTCATCCAACTTTGACAGTTTGGATATTTTACAGGCATCCTATCAAAATTCAGCTTTAAAAGACATGTTTCAAGAACTTGATAAGGAGGAGAGAATTATAAGGAATTAACTGAATTAAATTTTCAGCTGACTTGCTATAGAGGGATTTCATCACGTGGCTCTGACTCATCTAGAAGCCATTTTGCCGGGCAAGCGTCGCTGCATTTCACGCATCTTCACACAGCTCAGTCACATCACACATACAACAAAGATACTGCCTGCTAACCAACCTACCAGTTTAATGAATGTTATTGTTTTTGTTCGCAGCGGCGATTTTACTTCATATTTTTTCTAATGTTTTATATATTCACCAGGTATACCAAGAGTAACTTTTACGTGAACGCCATATGATTGTTCGTTATAAGCAGACAAAGCCTACATACCTGGCATAATAAAATGCTCACTACAAATCCCATACCGAAGGTTGAAAGACGTTGCGTCATACAGCAGAAACCCACTTCAAACGTCAATCAGGATCAGATGGAAATCAAGAAAACTGTCTTTTTATTCCCCAGTGCATGTCTATTAGTGCAACCAATAGCACAGCAAGATTCCGGCATATTTATCTTACACAAATTATCTTGTATAACAACATGCAAGCGTTTGAAGGTCTAAAAAAGAGTAAATCAGACGATCGTTTTCGCCCGGCAAAATGGTGATGTAAACAAAGTCACGTGACCTCATGACATCAGCTGAAACACCCTAATTCATTCAAGTTTTGATTCTTTGTTACAACTAAACGGCACAGCGACAGTCAAGAGTCGTAATGTGCCAAGAGGGTATTAAAAATCATGATGCTAGATTAAAGAAAGGGTAAAGAAAATGAATTTTAAGAGAGGAATAGGGAGGGTTGAGAGAAGGAGGAAGGAAATGTAAGAAGAGGAGGATGAGAGAAAGAGGGGAAGAGGAGATCAAATGAGGAAATAAGTATAATTAGATAGAGTGAAATAAGTTGCTGTTATGGAAGAAAGTAATGTCCAAGGAGGAATTTTGTCAACAAAATCTGGGAGAGAGATGAAAGAAATGAGAGAACTTCTGAAATTGGAGTATAATTGAAGAAAATTTCCTGGAGAGTAAAAAAATTTCCAAAACTGAAGAAAATTTCCCCCCAAAAAAAAAACTTTCCAAAAATTGAATGAGATTTCCCAATAAGCAGCTATCTTTGATTGCAATTTTCAGTGCAATTTTTCCACTTGTAACCAGGAAATTGTGTAGGGTTCCTGCCCGCCCTCATAGAGGTGACCCTTCTTACACCTCTGATCAGGATCTGAAACAGGAAAAGAGTCTTTAGTTCAGGCAAAGTGCTAAATGCCTGCATGGGTAGTTCTAACAATTTGTTCCATAAGAATGACCTGGTATAATTTCATATAACTTTTAGAAGTGTATCTCTTCCCCCCATCCGGCGCCTGCCCCCTTACTCTAGGGCAAGGGGAAAGCAGCCTCATTTCCTCCCATGGTTCCAGTGATTGCAGTCTTCTTGATGGTCATAAGCTTAGAAATAAAGAGAAACAAACATTCTGACCACTTCAAAAATTCCATTATCAGCAATTATCATCTGCATATGAGAATTGTGCATTTCTATCCCATTTATGACAGTATGGCTCCAAGTTGCCTATAGGAGTAAATGTAATAAGATAAAGTATGTTCCATAGTGCATTTGACTACCTTCAAAGAACACTAACACTTAATCAAACCATAAGCATATCTTCCGTGAACATCTGCCAATTACCCTGAAGCACGATACGTGTACAAGTGACATGTCAAACTGAGGCATGGGACCAACTTCTCAGTTATACATGTATCTTACATTTAACAAAAATCTCTCCTTGTTCACATGATCGCATATTTACTACATTTTTATTATGTGTTATACACAAATATGGGTGTACAAAAGAAAGTTAATATCGACTTGATATTTCACGCTTGGTAACTATTTTCCTTTCTATTCAACAATAAGTACAGAATGTGACAAGGTTACTGAGTTGGGATTTCACCTTTTGTGGCTGCACGGTTTAGAGCTTACAGTATGTGAATCCAACACAGAACAAGTTTGCAGTTATGACGAGAAGAAAACAGTTTAACTTTGAAGTCATCCTTAGCCTTTTAAAGGATTAGTGCAGTGGTCAAGCATGTTTATTTTATATGAAAGAGGACTTCAAAAGAAACAAAATGGTGAAGAAACCATTGCAAAATCTTATTCCGTTAAGGAGATATTCAAGTTTAAAGTTTGATATTGTTTGTGTAGAAACGACTGAAATCAGACTACAGTAGTTGTGATGTCATAGCCTTAGATTCCTCAATGTCTTTATGTGTTCTGTCATATTTTGTTGTGTAATTTGGTGGCTTAAAAATCATGGAATATGTCAAAAAAGTAGTAAAACTGAATCTAGGAATGGTATTTATAGTATACTACCTGAAGAAAGTTTGAGGGAAAATGATTTAAATAGTGAAAAAATGAAATAAACTTTCTTCAAAAAAATACATAAAGATTTTGAGAAATCTGAGGCTGTGACATCACAACTAGTCTGATTTCAGTCATTTCTATACCAAACTTTAAACTTGAATATCTCCTTAACAGAATAAGATTTTGAAATGCTTTCCTCACGATCTTCAACATGGGTTTTCATTCCAGGAAGTAACCTCCTTGACCAATCAATATCAAATAAGCAGGTTGAAAACAAACTGTCTTTGCTGGGGGAGTAGGCAGTTCGGCTCGTACCCTCGATTGGGGTACTTAAAAAGTCCCCCAATCGGGAGACTCAAGCATGCGCACTGAGCTTACAGTGACATATGGAAGCCGCCACTTTCATTGTGAAGTTTCAGTCATAGACGCTTATCAGTCGTTTCATTGAAGGTTTT
This sequence comes from Chiridota heheva, assembly GCA_020152595.1. Classification (NCBI taxonomy): domain Eukaryota; kingdom Metazoa; phylum Echinodermata; class Holothuroidea; order Apodida; family Chiridotidae; genus Chiridota; species Chiridota heheva. The sequence goes on from JAIGNY010001511.1 coordinate 3,202,068, forward strand.
AACAAAGTTTGCTTTGTTCATGTACAATTTCGCAAAGTAAAATAGCTTCGTTACTATCATGCAGTTATTGCAAAATAATTTTCACAAATTCCCAAGTTATTTTTAATAACTTCAGAAAACCTTGTTTAAGCGTGACTGCCTAACAGTATCAAATTATAAGAATTCATCACTTTTCTTCAAATTTCTCGAAAACCGCTAGGTGAATTTTAAAAGCGCACAGTGAAAAGATATTTCATATGCCATTATTTCAAATCGTGAAGACAAATTTGAACCCTTCGCAGTGGTTGAGTTCCCCGCGATCAATATGTGTCTGATTCTTATGTTATTGCTATACAAACTTTGAATTTGGATAGATGCATTGTGGGATACTTCTGTAAAGGATCCCCCGATTGGGAGACAATCGGGGGTACCAACCGGACTAATAGGGGGTATATAAGTAAAATGTGCTATTATGCCCCACATTCCCCAATGTATGTTTATGTCTGCTTTCTTCATATTTTTAATTTAGCTAATGTTGCCTCTACCTGTCCATGCATCTGTAAAGACAAATAGTCACACTTAGAGATAACAACTTCCACATTGCCAACATGCAGCAAAACAGATTTAGAAATAATGGATTTACATAAGAAATCTGTTATGTCTACTTAAACATTTACATACAAAATTCTCAAATTTTCTCCAAAAGAAGCACAAATACTCCCAATCAGTACATTGCAAATTTGTAACCAATGGTGAACAATTTACTCTTTTTAAGATTTTCAAAAAGTTATGCATTATAGTTTTTTTAAGTGTCCGTAAACTTTAAAGAATCATGGCACCTAACTGATACATTTTCCAAGGAGCCTTAAATTTGGTTCAGTCTACAGCGTCAGGCCATAAACATGGTTCCCTTCTAGTACTATTGATTTATAAAGTGTAAGAAAGATTTTAACATTCAAAATGAAAAACTATTCAAACATGAACCTATTTTTTTCAGTTTGATCCTTTTTATGCACCATTGCATTAAAGGAAAAATATCGCCCCATATATAAATTCCGAAGTGAATGCCGCCGAGCTGTCACATCACTTCCTGTTTTTAATTTTCCTTATTGATTGTGAGATATCTGCAATGTTATGGATCACACATTCGCCGGACAAAACATAGGAGCCTACGTGTGTACATAGGAGCCTACGTGTGTTATCAATAATATCACTAATTTCTCACAATCTGAAAATTGAAAACCGGAAGTGATGTCATCATCACAGCTGAGTTTAGTTTTGAAATTATTTATGGGACAATACCTTTCCTTTAAGTTGCATAATTATAAAATCAGCCTTATCCTAAACTTTGATTAAAGGTCCTATGCATCCGCTTTTAAAGGATTAGTGCAGGGGTCAAGCAAGTCCATCTAAATATGAAAGAAAAAAACAAAATGTTGAAGAAAGCATTCAAAAAGCTTTTTCGTGAAAGAGATATTTAAGTTTAAAGTTTGGTATCATTTGTGTTAAAACGACTGAAATCAGACTAATTGTGATATTACAGCCTCCAATTCTTGAAATTCTTTATGTATTATATTATATTTTGTCCTGCAATTTTGTGGCTTAAAAACCAATGAATATGTCAGGAAAGTAGTAAAACTGAATCTAGTAAGGGTAATTATAATTTACCACTGGAAGAAAGTTCAAGGAAAATAATTCAAATAGTTAAAAAATTAAATAAATTTTCTTTAAAATACATTAACAATTGTTAGGGAATGTGAGAAAGAGGATGCCAACTTTCCATAGTAGACTTACTACACCAGTCATTTCTACACAGATAAGACAGAGCTTTAAACTTAAATATCTCCAAAACGGAATATCCTATAAGCTATTTGAATGCTTTTTTCACTATATTGTTTCTTTATTGCGCATACAAAGACTTACTACACTAGTTATTTCTACACAGATACGACAAAGCTTTAAACTTGAATATCTCCTTAACGGAATATCCTATAAGCTATTTGAATGCTTTTTCACCATATTGTTTCTTTATTGCGTATACAAAGCGCGGTCCATAGGGGCTAAAAGAACTTTACAAATTTCTTCTTTTTGATGCTCCAAGATGGCTTCAAAGATCAAACACAAAAGTTCTAAAATTAAATTGTTGAAAGCAACAAAATTTAGATTCAAACATTAAATTAACTGAGAAAAACATTTTGGTTACCCTGAAAGCTCTGCTATTTTTTTTGTTTTTTTTGCCCCAAAATGGCTTCAAATTGAAACAGAAAAATCCCAAAATTAAATTGATGAAAAAGAAAATTTAAATTCTATACATTAACCCTCAAGTAACTCAGATAAGCATTTGGGTTACCATTTCTAAACCAGTAAACCTGTAAACAATCGGAAAATAATTTCCCCTGAAAATTGAGAAAATTCAGACAATAAACCAGAGGTCCAGGGGCGAAGCCCCAAAAGCTCTGAAATTTCATCGTTTTGATGCCCCAAAAAGGCTTCAAACCAACTCAGATAAGCTTTTGGGTTACCATTCCTAAACAGGCCAAAAAGAGATTTCCCAGCGGAATAAGTTGAGATTACATGTATTTGGACAAGAAACCGACAGCATCCAGGGGACGAGCACTAAAATGGCTTAAAAGCTGAAAGAGGACCACAAGATTTTACTGCTAATGTTAAAATCAACTCTGATAGGGGGAGGTGCAGAAGAAATTTCCTCTAAAAATTAAGAAAATGTCGCCTGCATGTTTTGTTGGTAATTTGCTGCCAATTTTCTTTCTTGCCAAAATAAAATGAAAATCTGTCAAATTTGGCAAAAAAAAGACAATTTTTTAGTCAAAACTCTCTTTTCCCTCTTTAAAATGATGTTGAGCCTAAAAGTTATACTGATAGATGCATCAGAGGTTTCCACGCAACTTACAAACTATGACTGTATGAAGTTTTTTGTTTTTTTTAAACCATGGGGTTTTTCCAGGTCTGAGTACAGGCCCGTAGTCAGGGGGAGGGACGAAACCCCCTTTTGTTAAGAAAGTGCACTTTTGAAATCTAGAAATATAAAAATCACCCAGAATTTCAAGGTTTTTTTGCCCTTTTATACGAAAAACGAACCCTACTTTCAAATTCCTGGCTATGGGCCTGGAGCATATTGAGACAAGATATATGTATTCAGGCAAAAAAGCCAGCCAGTAAACAGAGAGCAAAAAGCATTAAAAGCATACTGTGGTCTGCTAATTTTTTATTTTCTTATTTAAATGTTATGTATGATGGGTTTATGTATTCAAGGACATCGATATGTATTATTCTTGAATGACGTACAGTTACTGTATGTGCTTTAAGAACTGATGTAATATTCTATAAGGACAAAATGCAACATTCTGTAAGGACAAATGTGATATTCTTTAAAGACAAAAGTTCATATTTCTTAACAACAGATTCCAGATTAGTTAATGACAGATATTTAATTTAGGACAGAAATTTAACATGCTTTTACTATTTGAAATTTAAAGTTCTTTCTGGTGAATATGAAATCTCTAGCTGTCCATACACCAGACTGCTACCTTAAAAAAATTACCAAAAATATTTTAAGCCATCAGCATATTTTCCCCTCACCCCCGCCTCCCTAATCCCAAATACTGGTGACACCAGTGTACATACTCTCTTTCCACATGTACATGTGCTGCAGCTGGAAAAGTATTACAATTCATTTACAGCAGAATTTAAAAAGCAAGTTTGTTTTTTTAAATCCTGGTAAAATTACGGGATACACTGAAAGAGTCTTGAAGAAATTAATCAACCGTCCCTCTGAATCAAAATAAGGTGTTCATAAAATGTGAAGACAAGTATTAGTCCTAGATAGAGCTCTTTCTATAATGTAATCAGGCAAAACGTAATCCATCAATATCCACTAACATTCAGACTAAACATACATTGAGGGAAACCCCCTATTCTCATACTTTGCAAGCATGAAGCACCATGCAACTACCTTAGAACAAATAACAATTTATTTCCCTCATGGGTTTGGCAACAAATTTGTTCAGTTATTTGATAAATCAATAAATATCAAGAAATTAAGGGACTTACAACAATAAGTATTGCTGCATTGTAGAGACCCTCTTTTGCTAATTTGAAGAAAGAAAAAAAACATTGTCCTTTGCAAACATATTTTAGTTAGCATAGCATAGCAAGGTTTAACATCCCGAAAGCATCCAGTGCTGGACATTATATAAAGCCACAGCACCAAGTAATGACGTTGATTAAAATGCATTTATTGAGTAATTTTTCTTTTGAATGACAAAATATAGTCTCTGAATATAGAAAGGAAGCATATCATTATGGTCAATGGGAAGATGAACGTAATCTACAGTCTTTGTCTGATCATTTTGAATCTGCTGAATATAAAAACCTGAGTCTTTCTTGTTGTTGTAAAAGAAGAAGTTTTGATTAACATACTGGAAAAGGAATAGGCCACTAATGGTAAAAAAGAGAAAAATTCAGTATTTTTGCAGACTTTAAACACTATATGTTGAAGTTGAAGGAAATCATCATTTTGGCAGTTATTTGTCTTTTCATGATTTTTGTCCAAAAGACAATATTCCATTTTCATGAAATGAATCATAAAAAGAATATTATTGTACTCAAAATAACTAAAAAATGTTTGCAAAGGACTAAGTTTTTTTTCCAAATTAGCTGCAAAAATGAGGTAAAAAATATCCAGTGATAAATTATTATTGCACATTCTGCAGGAGGTGGAAACCATGCAGTGCCTTTCCCTGTTGAACTTAAAATAAGGTCATCATATCAATGGGTAGGTATGACTATTCAGTTATAGATCCCTGTTTCATATGCTACACTACAGGATCTAAATTTAGCCGGCAATTCAATGCCACATACAGTCAGGGGCGTAGGGAGGGTCAACTTACAGGGGTTTTTAGTTTATCCAAATTATCCCAGTAACAAGTGGACAAATTGCACTGTTAAAAAAAAATAAGTTTCCATCGTTGCTGCTATTCCGGAAATCCCCTTCTATTCCGGGATAGTTCCTTAATAAACTTCTGGGAAATTTGAGCTAATTTTCGAGAAATTTTGGCCAATTTTCGAGAGAAAAAATGGCCAATTTTCGAGAAAAAAATGGCCAATTTTCGAGAAAAAAATGGCCAATTTTCGAGAAATTTTGGCCAATTCTCAGGAATTTATGGTTAGTTTTTGGGAAATTTTAGCCAACTTTCAGGAAATGTTACCAAAATATCCAATAATGTAACACATTTTTCAATTTTATGTTAATAGTTTCTTGCTCCGCAAGGTAGGCCCATATGAATAGAAGAAAAGATACTTTCAAGAGAAACAAGCAAGACTTCCCGCGACAAATGCGCCACTTCGAAAATATATGCAGCATGATCACGGTGGGCGGCTTAGTGGGTCACTGAAGTGGAACGGGCCTGACTCTACTGCTTAAAAGGCAGAGAACCCTTCAATAATCAGCCCTTGATTAACCCTTACTCTACCACGCGGCATTATTATCGCCGTTTTAGGTGTCCCATCTTTAGCTCCACCTCCGGAGCGCATTTTCAAAAAAGGGCAGGTAGAGTAAGGGTTAATTCACAGATTTTCCACAGCATCAAATTACCGTTCATAACAGAGGGAGGGAACAAAAATCATAAAAAGACAAATACCTGCAAGAATGATGGTTTCCTACAACTTCAACATAATACTGTTTAAAGTCTGCAAAACATCCTGAATTGTTCTCTCTTTTACCAGTGGTTGCTTATTCCTTCCCCAATATGATAATCAAATTTTCTTCTCTTACAACAATAACAGACTTAGGATTTTATATTCAGCAGATTAAAGGCCGTAACACACCGAACGCGACGCAGCGAGCGATATTTAAGATAATTATACAGGAAACAAATATTATACGATGCTTTGACTTTTTGCTTACACACAATAAAGTTTAAAATTGAGGCTTTCTGGTGATACTGAAAAATTTGCTAGAAATACTTTTTTGTTCAAACTGTGGAGAAATTCGCTTTAGGTGGGGCGCGATTTTCTGTCGCGACACGAATTTTGCTATATTGGGCGTAGAAACGCCCTTTCAATCAATTTTCAGTTATTATCTGAAAAGCCATACAATGACGATCCATCTATGAAAACAAGAGGTCAAAATGTTTCTTTTCCTTTGTTTTATTCAATTTTGTTCGCGTTCGGTGTGTCACAGCCTTAAGAATGATAAGACAAAGACTGTAAAATAGTTCATCTTCCCATTGACCGTAATGGTATGCTTCCTATCTATACTCAGAGACTATATTGTGTCATATAAAAGAAATATTACTCAATAAATGCATTTTAATCAGTGCCATCACTTGGTACTGTGGCCTAAGTCACAAAATCAGTGAATTGGCAGCAGTCTTGAGCATTTTTAATGGCCAAAAAAGAATGTTTTTTTAATAATTCACATCAAATTAACATTTGTTGATACTTACTCCTTAACATGCAAGAAGTTTTGTTGGGACTCTTTAGCTTATCAATAAGCAATTTATTCCCCACAGATTGATGTAATTTTTGTGTTGCCCCAAGAGGTGGACTATACAACTTAAGATAGAAAGAGAATTTTGAGCATTGGCCCACAGTCACCACCAAAAACAATGGGACACATCTACAGACCATGGGCTATCTGACATGAATCCAGCTTCTCGTTCTTGAGATACCGTGTTAACAAGCTCTTTTCCGCAAAATCATATTAAGCCCCGCCCACTATATGCATATTGATAAATTTCAACGTTTTCATACCATGAACATGTACACACTAGCTTAAATAATAATAATAATAATACCAAATATGAAACAAAACCGATACTGTATGTGATTGTTAAAATGAGCATTTCAAGGTTTTTACATTAAGCACCGCCTACTAATTAATATGCATGACATCACCACCAAAAACAATAGGGCACATCTACAAATATATATGACATGAATCCAATATATTGTTCGCAAGATATCGTGTTAACAATCTTGCTCTTACAGACACACACACATACATACACCCATACATACACATGTCAGTATGACTGCATAGGTTCCTTATGCTATTAGCATCAGAACCAAAAAAGGCAATGAATTGTCATTTGCATTTATTTTATTTATTAAACTCATTTTCTTCTTCATTTTTTGTTGTTTTGAAATGACAAAATAGCTTGGAAGTTTGTAAATATTGAAATTGTTAGGTTAGTTTTGTTCTCAAGTTTGTTTTTATTTTTATTTTTAATATGAATAAAATGTTTCTTCCTGCCAACTCACATTTTTCCCGCGCTTATAATCCTCAAAACCGTAGATTTTGCCGAATCCAAATTTGTTTTACACAGTCATTAGAATATCCCAAGAACTGATGATTGGATGTGGATTAAATTTCATGTGTGGTTTTATTATTGCTAATGAAACAAGAGATTTAAATTTTGGACGTATTGATACAAGGGAAGGGCAGAAATTTAGGGGTGAGGACTTGCCTGGGTGGGGATGTTTAAGGTAAGGTCTGCCAAGACACAGTTGAAACTTACCAATGGAATGTAATGAATTATTTTATGCTTGTATATTGTCTTGCAATTCTTTTACTTTTTGATATTGTATATTAAGAGTTTGTTTATGTATTATCAATTTTATTGTTAAGTGCCTCAATCCAAGGGAGAGGCGCTATGATGATGATGGTGGTGATGGTGAGAGTGGTGGTGCTGATGATGATGATATGATGATGATGATGACGGCGGCATCATCATCCGCCGCCGCCACCACTGCCGCCGCCGCCACCACCACCATCATCATCATCATCATCATCACCACCACCATCATCATCAAAATATTATTAATAATGAATTCACGCCATTAAAACAATCCAACAACCAATTTTCTGGCCTCATTAAAAGTTAAATCAAGTGGCCTCTACTATCAATGTAATATGAACAATTGGCTTCTGCCATGAATGAAAAATGATGGAACGTGAATCTTAACTGAATGGAACTCAAATAATGAATGCTTCGCCTGAATAAAAGTGAAAACAATGGTATGGCCTTGGCAGAAATCCAGAAAGAAGATAATCTTCAAGTGTTCAGAATGCAAATGATCATTACAGATCAAAACTTGAGGATGAATCTTGGGGGAGGCCTAGGATTTCCGAGGTAGAAAATATTGGGTATGCGGATCAAACGAACTCTACAATTATTCTAGGCATGTTGGAATTGTAACGAGGCAAAGGTATACACTCTAGAGAGTGCTAATATTCTAGTTAAAAGTTTCATGACCTATTGTTGGGAGGGGGGGGGGGGATATGGGAAGAAAGAAGAAAATTAACAAAATTTGTGTTTTTTTCTATGCAACCAGAACATTAATGACCCCTACGATTCTTATGGTAACTGTAACCTATTGCCTCTGATTTTCTTTAGCTTCAAGCTTCTGTAGAATTTCTGCAAACTGAATACCATTTTGCCTGATATTTGGTACAATTTGTTGTGAAAGTCACAACTGAGAATAAAAAGAGTCTGATAATTTGACTGCAATTTTTTTTGGACACTTAATTGCAATGACCAAAAGCATCAAACAAGTCTTAAAGAAATATTCTCTATATGATAGAGAAAAGTTTTAGAAACAAAGTGGTGAAAAAATGTGTTAATATCTCATTCTATTTAGAAGTTACAAAATTTTAAATCTTTTTTGAATTTGGACAAAAGTGACCAATTGGCAACATCTGTGATGTCATAGAGACAATTTCAAGAAAATGTCTTTTGTATTTCTGTAAAAATTATTTGGATTTTTTTCTCATTGTAAATGTGATGTACACCAAAAAAAATGTTTTCTTGTATATTATATATTCCACCCTATCTCTATAATGAACCAAAAATGTTGTTTGATAATGTAAAAAAAAGTGTGATTAAATTTATAAGAAATACATAAGAACTGTGCTGGAATTGCCTTGATGACATCATCAAGCTAAAGGACATATAAACATGTAATGTAGTAACTATAAACTGAAAGAAGATAAAAGACCAGAAATAAGAAATCTTTTCTAGTCTGGCCCTTGACAATGCACAATAATTGTAAATACAAATTCAACCCTATCCCTAGATTTTAAAAGTTCTTCACTAACTCGAGGCGCATTTGATTTTGTTTTTTTTTCTATATTTTTCTTTTGTGATGATGGTCAGTATTCACATCAAGGTGCAAGTTTGCGGGATTCCCACACATATTATCTAATTCCCGCTCAAAAAAAATTAAACAAGGGAGGGGAATTTCCGCAAATTTTTTATATTTTTATTTTTGGCTTTTTTGGTATTTTTGGCTTTTTCTGGTATTATTTCAAGAAGAAATCCCCCTCCCCCACTTTTTTAATTAGAACGGTATATACCATCATGTTTCGCATGCAAATTGACACCCATATCATATGACCCAGCTAATTATAAAAATGGCATCTCACACTAAGTCCCACATGTCATTTCATGTCCCACATGGTATTCCACCCCTTGTCCCACATGACATCCCATCCCTTGTCCCACATGACATCCCATCCCTTGTCCCACATGGCATTCCACCCCATGTCCCACATGACATCCCATCCAATCCCTTATCCCACATGGTATTCTACCATATCTCCTACCTGTCATTCCATCATATGTCCCACATTGCATTCAACCATATGTCCCATGTGGCATTCCACCATATGTCCCACATGGCATCCCATCCTATGACCTACATGGTGTCCCACCCTATGTCCCACATGGATCCCATCCCATGTCCCAAATGTCATCCCACCCCATGTCCCACATGACATCCCATCCCATCCCTTGTCCCACATGGCATTCCATCATACAGTATGTCCCACATGGCATTCCATTATGTCCCACATGACATTCCACCTTGTGACCCACATCGCATCCCGCTCTATGTCCCACATGGATCCCATCCTATATCCCACATTAATCCAACTATGTCCCACATGGCATTCCTCCCTGTGTCCAACCAAATGTCCCACATGACATTCCACCCTATGTCCCCCATGGCATCCCACCTTATGTCCTGCATCAGTGGCATCCCACCTGATGTCCCACATGGCATCCCACCTTATGTACCACATTGGATCCCACCATATGTTCTACATGGTATTCTCCCAATGTCATCATACTTTATGTCCCACATGGCATGAAATCCCATGTCCCAATAGCCTCCTACCCTATGTCACACATGGCATCCCAGCCTATGTCCCTCATGGCATCCCACCTTATGTCCCACATCAGTGGCTTCTAACCTGATGTCCCACATGGCATCCCACCTTATGTACTACATTGGATCCCGCCATATGTTCCACATGGTATTCTCCCAATGTCATCATACTTTATGTCCCACATGGCATCCCACCCCCACGTCCCACACACCCCATATCCCACATGACACCCCATGTCCCACATGACACCCCATGTCCCACATGACACCCCATGTCCGACATAACATCCCATGTCCCACATGACATCCCTTCCCATGGCATTCCACCCTATGTCTTGCATGGCATTCCACCATATATCCTACATGGCATCCCACCCTGTTCCATATGGCATCCTACCCCATATCCCACATGGCATTACACCATGTCCCATATGACATCAAATATGCTCCATAATAGTCTCTTCCTAGCTATCAGTCCCTGATTGAACACACTATGTATGAAAGTCTGTAACTTATAATAAACTTACAGTATATGCAAATGACCTGTAGAATAAGAAAAATAGGCAGAGTTAAATAATCATGCCTGTTATAGCCCTTGGTGCCCTCATGGTATTCCATCCTATGTTCCACATGGCCCCCATCCAGTCCCATCAGACATCCCTCCCTATGTCTATATGCAGTCACATTCTGTCACACTCCCTGACTGAGTATTTAAAGTTAAAAAAGTATTGTCAGTTCATACACTGTAGCAACTTTATGCAAATAAACACAACAATAAAGGCAGAGTTTAATAATCATGCCTGATACAGCCGTTGGTGCACAAATATTTGAAGATTAAGGGTTTTAAACCTCCACAGTGATATGAGAAACACTTGATAATCTCTCGAGAATTTTGGGAAATTATATCATCTTACAGTTATCTTTGAAGGAAATATCAAATATTTTGTAAGACTTTTTAAGAAAACTAATATTCAAGCTGTCTTAAAGGATTAGTTCAGTGGTCAGGCAAATCCATCTTATATGAAAGAGGACTTTAAAAGAAACAGAATGGTGAAAACATTTTTCAAAAATCTCATTCTGTTAAGAAGATATTCAAGTTTTAAGCTGTCTTACCATTGTAGAAATAAATGACTGGTGTAGTAAGGTGTATGGAAGGTTGGTGCAATAATCCTCATATTCTTCACAATTGTTCATGTATTATGAAGAAATCTATTAATCTTTTTCCTATATCAATTATTTTCCCTCGAACTTTCTTCAGGTTGTAAATTATAATTATCTTTACAAGATTCTGTTTTACTACTTTCCTGACATTTCCAATGATTTTTAAGCAACAAAATCGAAGGACAAAATATGATAGAATACATAAAGACTTTTGAGGAATATAAGAGTGGCATCACAACTAGTCTGATTTCAATCGTTTCTACACAAATGATACTAAACTTTCAACTTAAATATATCCTTAATGAAATAAGTTATTTGAATGCTTTCCTCACCGTTTTGTTTCTTTCAAAGTCCTCTTTCATGTAAGATGGACTTGCTTGACCCTGAACTTATTCTTTAAGAGTCTCTGAAAAACTTTTACATTTAGTAAGGAAATTCCAGCATTTCATGAGGATATCTGAAGAAACTTTAACTTTTTTTCTGTGAAACTCTGAAGAAACTTTAACATTTTTGAGGAAATCTTAGGCAAAACTGTGGACGGCCAAACGGACGAAATCGCCATTACATAGGTTCGCATTATGCTTCGCATGCTCACCAAAAATCACCCCAAATAATTACACAAGGGGGAAAATGATCAAATGCAAATAGCTTGATTTCACTGACTTTGCTAATAAAAAATGACTGGAACATCATTTTTAAGACAAATGAGAGTCCTCAAAAAGTATCTCTAAATGAAAATAAAAAATAAACAAATTTGAGGTTTTTCCTATGCAGCCTTGATGGAGTAATCCTGATAAGCTCCACTTGAACTAAACTAGGATGAAACGAGGCTGGAAGTGGATGAACACCAGGTTTTCACCCTACTCTATATGAGAAGTATTCAGAGAACCAGGTAGGGTGTGACTGTCCTACCATCGGGACCGACAGCTTAATGTCGAGCACCATTCAACCATTGCCTACTTCGCTCAACAGCTGAATGGGGAGCAGGAGAATAACGTACTTCTGCTTTGATGTTCAGCATATTTGTCTGCATAAAAAACTGTTAAGTCCTGACCGAGGCTTGAACCGGGTACCTCAAGCATATTACTTTAATGATCGCTCTACCAACTGAGCTACCTACTCCACTAACACTAAACATTACCAGACTATGGTTGCCATTTTCAGTTACCTAAGTAGTAGAATGACACTATTCGGAGTAACTGCAGTATCCAACGCACTTGTCAAGTGAGTGATCTCAAAGGCAGAGTCATAGTTGGTATTGAGATGTACAACTACAAGTCCTATGTTTTTTAGTGCAGCCTTTATTTCATGGAAGGGGGCCTAGAGTTGGAACTTGTACTTTCGCTGCAGTCGTTGTCTAATGTCGTAGGAAATTGTCCTTTCTCTGCAGGTGTAGGCGTAGCCATAGTGATGGAATAGGACCTTGTCCTTTGTCTGCAAGTAGGTCGTGGTGTGCAAAAAGGATGCAACATGAAAATTATTGACTGTGACTGTACCTGTGGAGTCGTAGTGGATACTTTGAACAATACATTGAGATATGCACTTAAGCCAATTATTCACCCCAAAATCAACAGAAAATTACACAACTACAAATTTCCCGTGATAACATGTAATTGAATTGTGATAATAACTAAGCAGTGCAACTGAGTCCGTAACGTTAACTTGGGTTATAATATTTGTCGTGGAACTGGTATGAAGTAAGCACAATGCATTACGAGTAGCTTTTGCACACACTAACTAGCTCTAAAGTACTTTCAATGTTTCTGACTAAAAACAGGTTTTCTTACCTCGGAAACCCACTCCTCCATATATAGAGACTCCCTACGTATATTCCAGCAAGAAGTAAACAGATCAAATAAGCATGAAAACTACCGTAACAATCGAAATGTAGAGACTTCATGTCGCTCGCCATTTTCACTCACATCTCATTTGGCAGCGCAGCCGTCTGATAAATATCGAGGGCAGCATTTGTGAATGCTCTGGACCCGCGATAACATAGGACGTTTGATTCAGGTTTTGTGAAGAGGCTTTGACCTGTGCGAAAGAAAGGAAAGTGGGAAAACTGGATATCACATTGTCGTATGGAAGATGAATTTTGGAGAGAGGAAAAAATAATAACAATAAATAATTGGGGAAAAAATCGGAAATATAAAGAAAATTAATGAAGAAAATTTCTAAGGTTTTTTATTTATTTTGTTATTGACAGTAAACAGCAGCATTTAATGAAAACATGATTTACCAGAGTTGATCTTCTTAACCGCCTTCGCCTCCCTACGCCCCTATTTGGGATGTTACATGTATTCTCCAGTATTTTTTTTTCCCCGAACTTTCTTCAAGTTGTATATTATGAATACCCTTACTAGATTCAGTTCTACTACTTTTTTGACATATCCCATGATTTTTAAGCCACAAAATTGCAGGACAAAATATGATAGAATACATCAAGAATCTGAGGCTATGACATCACAACTAGTCTGAATTCAGTCGTTCCTACCCAAATGATAGATATCTAAACTTAGATATCTCCTTAATGAAATAAGATTTTAAACTTAGATGTCTCCTTAATAGAATAAGATTTTTGAATGCTTTCTTCACTATTCTGTTTCTTTTGACGTTCTCTTTCATACAAGATGGACTTGCTTGACCCCTGAACTAATCCTTTAATCACGATATCTTGTTCGTTTCCATATTACTTAAATCTAAAAGAGTTTATATCTAAAAGAATTTCATAATGATTTTGAGCTGCTTGCCTAATTTCCATACATCAAACCGTTATATTCCGCAGTTAACAACAATTCTAAAATTTCGATCATTAAGTGAAAGGGTGATATTACAACTTTGAAAAAAGATCTTTCTTGACTTGGCCATGAATATGTAGACGCCCATATACAAACTAACATGATTTAAATTTCTCAATATTCCATGCACTTGAATCCTTGAAAACTCATCGTTTTCTTTAATATGTGTTTTTTACGTGACGTCACCACACTAAAGCAAACTATGTACCAATCAAATAGCGACAAATTGTAAACGCGCTATATGTAGCCTTACTGCAGTATACTGCATGCTTGTTTGGGAAAAAAAGCTTCCGGTCAGGGGTAAATTGGCCCTTAGGCCTACTCATATGAAACTCAAAAAGTAACTCCAGATGATAAAACAATATCAATAAATAAAGATTTATTGTAGGCATAGTATGTAATCCACGTGGTGCCGTCACGGGAGCATATCCACCCCCTCACCCCCACCCCCATGTCCGAAATGTCAAAAAATTATTTTGTCCAGTTTCACTTCTTTTTTTTAATAGTTGGGGGGGTGTTTTTTTTAAGCCGTGTATATTGCACACATTCAGAGTCTTTTTTAGACCCCCACCGGGGTTCAATTTTACGTTAATTTTGGGGGAATCTCTGTCAATTTCGGCAAGAGGGAAGGGGTCGGGGGAGTTTCCAAAACTCATACGCCTCTGGTCCTGGCCAGGCTGTTGCCTGCCTCCAACTGGACAAACCAGAGTCATAGCGAGCAAAACTGAAAGTGGAAGCTGCAGACAATTGGAAATTCCTCTCAATTTGTCATAATCCTGTCATCAAAGCTCTCATAAATTCAGGATTTACCAAGGTTATTTCTGATCAAATATAATTATGCTGCAAATGACGTGTACAAACCAAAAACGCAATTTTTCATGACGAAGATCCCGGAAGCTCTCAAAAATTAAGTATTTACCCAAATCATTTATGATCATATTTAATCTGCAAATGACATATTTTTGATATATATCAACAGCAAAATTTCATGCTTTAAAGCAATGTTCGGCAGTTGAGGTACCTGAACTTTAACTAAAGAACTGTTTTTCCGTGGGGACATGGTATTCCTCAACCATCACTTTCAGTTTAAAAACACTGCATAGTTTGTTTGTTTGTTTTGGGTTTTCTTTTTTTTGTAAACTCGCTATAACAGTATTTAAATTTTGATAATGTGCCTTACAGTCTAAAATGCTGAAATTTATGAAAAGGGGTGCGTTCTTTTAGGCGACCTTTGCGCTTTTCTTTAGTCCCCTTTCCCTCACTGCCGCTTCATCGTTGAGAATTACCGCCCAGTTTTACTATATTAGATATACTAGACGCAATGCCAGACGATGTTTTTGTCATACAATTTTTGTTCAGCTTTGCTACAAAACATATAAGTAATAGGTGATTTTCAAATAGGTTTCAACGTATTATTATGTGAAGTTTGTTTTGGTCAAACTGACTCAAGGTTTCGATCTTAAATTCATATATTGAACAAATTTATAGCAGTGGCGTAGCCAGGATACGAAAATTGGAACAGCCAACCGCGAGTTTGAGGGGGCCAGACTTATTTCAAGTTGATATACAAAATGAACAATTTCTTTAGAGATACTGAAGTTCGGATACTTTAAATAAACCAAAACATATTCCTTCTTCGAAGCCCCAGCAGGGCCCCAGGGTAGAGAATCCCTTGGAGCTGGTGCATTTTAACTCTTTGAAATGATCTAGCTTCTGGTCAAACTTGGTATTGAGATGATACCAAGGGGTTCACTATTGAATCTCGGGATGGCTCGCACACTCTGGTATTTGGTCCAATTTGAGAGAATCATTGCAAATTATAAACAAAATCATAAAACTATGAGCTATCGTGAAAATACATACTGGAGAGGACAGTTGAAACATGAATTGATGTCCCAATGAACTGATGAAGAAAAATAACTTTGTTAACTCCATATTTTTCTCATGGAGGTGAATATTTTGAATGATCATAGCCATGCAGGTCCGTCGAGAGAGGAGAAAGTGTTAAAATGTTTAAACTGCTAACATGCTGACATATAGGGTCAATCCAGAATATTCCAAATTTATCTTTGCACCGACTTATTCATGCACACTTTGGAATAAGAAAAGATGTAAAGCGAAACCAGTGACTCTTTAAGACTCCTTCAGACCTTCGTTACTGGCGAGGGGGCATGCTACTTACCCACACGCCATTTTTCAAATGCGCAACTAAGGTCAGAGGTCATTGGAATCTTTCGGGGGCCATGAAAAGAAATTGCACGGTGTCCACAAAAATTAGGTTTGCTCGAGTCCGTGGGATTATCTTGGACTGTGATTACTAGGGGAGAAGGTAGCCCCCCCTTCCCCCTTCCCCCTCCCTCCTACCTCCGTTTGCACTTTATATTGCACCAGTAGCTTGCATACTGTCTTTATTCAAGAAGCTCTCGGTCGAAAAGTGAGGGAATCTAGATCATGGGAAATTGGAAATAACATTTCAGATGCTCTTGTCGGTGAAAAATTACTAAGTTTTCAATAGAAATAGTTACCATTGGTTTGAAAATTCATATCAAAGGTTATCAATACCATCTCATATAAGAAAAGTGTGTTTGTATATTTGAGAGACTCAGAATAACACTCCACACGTCCTGCATTTACATTTCGGCCGAGTGTTTCTTTAAGCCTATATAATTAGATAACATAATAACCATTTTCAATTATGTTTTCAACAGTTATATTTTCAGCGGATCTTTAAACCTTTCGATCTAATTTTAACTACTTACATATTTATCAAAATTTAATTGTGAACTGGTGAATATTATATATGAGTATTAGAAATTGACATGCAAATCAGCTAAACATTCAGTCTGAAATTTTAGTAAGTTTCTCACATAGTAAGTTTCTACCAAAAAAATTAATAGTACGTGTTAATGTGGAGAAAAATATGCATTTCAATTCAACATTTTTGATTGGCAGATCATATTTACACAAATACTGACAAGCCAATCAAAAACTGCAGTGGAAATGACGTCGCTGATATAAAGCAGATTGATTGTGTCAACTGTGTCAAACAATTTTCTTGTGACTATATTCCCTCTTTAAATAATATTTGGAATCCCAGATGACTTGGTCAATATCCTAAGAGCGCCCCAACCCTCTGAGTTCATCTGTGTTCCATCTTGTTAGCATCACCGATGTTAGTTGTCATTTTAACATGACAGCTCTTTGTTTCCTCTACCATTCTACCTGGGTTGCAAAGGCCAGTACCCTGAACATTGAATTCCATAAATACCAGACGACAGGTACAGTTACAAGTGACGAACAGCTGAGAGGCTGTCTAGAGAAGATGACAACATTCGTCACCTCGGCGTACTTGTAAAGTTAATTTCCGATTTTCATTGGTATTTTTAATTGGCAATGCTCAAATTATTGTCCTGTATTGGGGGTGTAGGTGTGGAGGGGACGGGAGTGGAGGGAGTGGAGGGAGGGAGGGAGTGGAGGGAGGGAAGAAAGGGAGGGGATGGGGTTGCTTGGTTTTCGCAAACCAAAATGTATTGCAGACTTCTACTCTTCTGAATGGAATAGTGAGGCCCTTCAGGGGGTACAGTAATCAGGTAATACGTATCCTATGTTTTTGTTGTTGTTTTCCCTCGCTCTATATCGTAGTTGACGTTACACATAAAGTTTTAGAGAAACTTTACGTTGAAATGTTTTAAAGTAAATTCGTGGAACTCTCAATGTGATTATGCAGTTCAAAAATTTGAGAAAACTCGTCATTTACTTTTGAACATCATCACCGAATTTACTGTGCGATCACCTTTTTGTTTTCCCCCAATTTGACATCTCAGTATCGATCAGTAAATGAAGGATAAAAGTCGTCGATATTTCCAAACTTTTTAACTTCTTACAATTCAGTAATTGTACAATTTAAAACAAAATACACAATGTGGGGAATATGTGGAGGGCATAGGAAGATCAAGTTTTGTGATTTACAGGGGTAGTCCTAATTGTCATTTCAGATTTAATCAAAATAGCCATGTCCATGATTACGATATTCAATAATGCTATAGGCTACCAGGTAGAAGAATGGTCTCTTTTCACTCCAGTGAATACTCAAACACTTCAAACCAACAAATCAATTAATTTCTCTATATGTTATGATCAGATGATTGTTAACTGATTGTCAAGTCAAAGGGTTTTTTTTTTTTTTTTACTTTTAAATGGGTAAGCAAATTTAAAAAGAAAAAAGGCTTGAACGTTTGTGACAATGGCTACACCACTGACAGCTTTGCATAATTTATCAAATGACTAAGTCGTAAATACGAAAGGCGTCAGGCGCGATCCCTCCCCCTCTCCTCCTTCCTCCCCTCCCCCTCCCCATTTATACGTTTGTGACAATGGCTACATCACTAACAGCTTTGCATAATTTATAGAATGATTAAGTCGTAAAGACGGAAAGCGTCAGGCGCGGTCCCTCCCCCTTCACCCCCTTCAATTCCCCTTCACCCCCTTTCACCCCCTTCACCCCCTTCAACCCCCTTCACCCCCTTCAACTTCCCTCCCCCTTCACACCCCCTTCAACCCCCTTCAACCCCCTTCAACCCCCTTCAACCCCCTCCCCTTCACACCCCCCCCTCCCCTGTCTTACTCTTCTTTAACTGTTTAATCCGATTTGGGCCGATGTTTATATGTCCAAGTAAAAGAAAAGA
The DNA here is from genome assembly GCA_020152595.1 of Chiridota heheva. Lineage (NCBI taxonomy): Eukaryota > Metazoa > Echinodermata > Holothuroidea > Apodida > Chiridotidae > Chiridota > Chiridota heheva. The sequence goes on from JAIGNY010001511.1 coordinate 3,220,882, forward strand.
ACAAAATCAATAATGTAATTACAGATTTACGGATATTCTACTCAAGTGAACGTTTCAAGTGTTATGTTGTTTTCGTTTTCAGGGTGGCCCACCTGGAAAGATGCATTGTGTGTTATAATGACAAAAATCTCCCGATCGGGAGATCTCCCGTTCGGGAGCGTGGACCGGACTGGTCATCAGAACCTCTTTTTATACATTATGATTTGTGTCTCTTATATTTATTACTAATGGAATTGGAATCGAGGGCAACAACTCTAAAATACATCATCATACACCATCTGAAAGCATCTAAAGTAAGGAGTCACAAATTTGCTCTTAACAATATTATCTTATTATAATTATAAAAACGTTTTTAAGTTGCCTTCATTAAATATGGTTAACATATATCTTCGGTGATGAGAATAATATCACCTCTACTTAATAGCTAAGTTAGATGCCCCCTGTCCAGGTCGGCATGCGGGGAATTTGCGGCATGTGGTGTTACAAATTGTCGGACGATTGGCTGTTGCGCTCCGGTTGTAGACCGACCCGTGGGATTTAGTGGTGCATCATTCTGAGATTTGGAAGGTAAGAGTACCCCGGGATAATATATCACCCGTTGACATAAATCCATTAATTTAGAAACAAGCATTTCAATTAGGGACTTAATGGGTTATTGTGAACATAAATTTTCGTGCAAGATAGTGATTTATTGTATAATTGCAATAAATGGTGTTGCATGTGGAAGTGCATATGTTTGAAACCGAAAAGGGGTTTACCCTAAATTTCATATTTGCTCAAGTTACAAATTAGTTCTCTTTTTATTATCACAACTTGCGGTTCTGGAGTAATCAAACACTTAAATATTGTTCGAAAGTTAAAGGTCTCTAGGTGCGCACCTTGAAAGATGTTTCCTATTCAAATCAAGTTGGTGAATGATTAAAAGACAATAAGCTATGATGAGGAAATTGATAGGACTTCTCTTTTTTATGTCACAGAATTTAAATAAAATTGGCAAAATATTTATTATAATAAAACCTTAAAATTAAAAATGCAAAATGGCCTTTTTTAACCGATTTTGATGAAACCATTTGCTATTTTCATGGTTTATCAGTTTATAGCATATTTTCTTCCATTTTAGCTCAAGTTGTTGCAACCTGTTCATAGATATTTAAGGTTAAGATTTGTGATAAATCTGTATAAAGCTGCATATGACAGACCCTCCAGCTAGTACATGCTAAACACCTTAAAAAGTCCTTCTGCTTGGCGCGCGCCTCAACCAGAGATTTCTCTCTCAACTGTCAACACTCGAACACTAGCTAGGATTAGGGGAAGAGTACACCATGACACTCTAGTCCGTAATCGATACCGGATATGTATGTGGTATAGCTTTGCCCAAGGTTTTACAATGAGCGTACCTAACTTTGAGAGTAAGAGACGTGGCAAATCTAGACATTGTGGGGTTCGAATCCACGACATAGTAAGGTGGATAAACCACCAGACTACCAATCTGCGGTTGCGATATATTTAAAGATATATTCAAATAATAGAATGATACCACGAGACCCTAATCACTCATCACACCCATTGCTTAAATTGAGACCAGAATATTACTTTCTTCAATATTTTCAAGACTGCTTCTTGCAATCACTTTATCTTAATTTAATAATTAATCAATGAATTTTTATTAAACTGTTAAAGGCCAGTTGTCGTCTCTAAAGTATGACGTTAATATAATTCAATTCGTGTGCCTTAATTTGTCGAAAAACACTGATTCAACATCAGTAATCGTTTTAGAATAAAATGTACACAATAGATGACCTTAAAATCAGTAAGCATTTGTTTAAAAGCAGCTTCTACTGTTAAAATCAATGCCTCGACCTGTGTGTCGATTGTTTTATTTTTAATATCTCGAATTTCTCAAAGAATTTGCAAAAAATTATTACGACTAAATGCTTTTTTCTTTCTTTTCTCTTTCTACATTTTCGTATATTTCTTCTTCGCGTTATAGATTGCTTACACTTTATCAATTCATATTATTTATTATCATTATCTTAAAATATTGAAGGGTAAGTTTATTGGTCAAGCAAATGTATCTTATATGAAAGAGGACTTCAAAAGAAACAGAATGGTGAAGAAAGTATTCAAAAATCTTATTCCGTTAAGAAAATATTCAAGTTTAAAGCTCTGTCTTATCTGTGTAGAAATGGCTGGTGTAGTAGGTCTATTGTGGAAAGTTGGCGTCTTTATCCTCTCTCAACAATCTTATAAATGATGTTTTAAGTATTTTCAAGGAAATTGATTGACCTATTTCACTTTTTCACTATTTCAATCATTGTTCCCCAATATTTTAAAGGATTAGTTTAGTGGTCAAGAAAGATTGTCTTTAATAAAAGGGGACAGTCACTTTAATGGAAACAAATGGTGAAGAAACTACTTTAATATATACCTTATATCGTTAAAGGGGATATTAAAGTTTAAAGTTCTGTCTTATATGTGTAGAAGTGACTGGTGTAGTAAGTCTACTGTGGAAGGTTGGCGCCTTTGTTCTCTCTCAACAATCTTATCAATTGTTTAAGTTTTTCAAGGACATTGATGATCTATTTCACTATCTGGATTATTTTTCCTGAATCTTACTTCAAATGGTAAATTACAATTGCCCTTACTAGATTCTGTTTTACTACTTTCCTGGCATATCTATCACAGTTTTTAAGCCTTCTAATCACAAATAAAAAATATGATAGAATATATACAGAATTTGAGGAATCTGAGGCTGTGACGTCACAACAAGTCTGATATCAGTCGTTTTTTACAATAATAATTAAACTTAAATATGGGTCTGCAACCAGTGAGTTCACAACTGGTCATCAAAGGCCGTGCATGCCGTCTTGATATAATGTTTAGCACTGGATGCTTTCGGGACGTTGCTATGCTATACTTGTTCAGTTGTTAGCGCAATAAGATTTTGGGATGCTTTCTTCGCCATTTTGTTTCCTTTGAAATATCATTTCTTTCATATAAGATGAACTTGTTTGACCATGCCCTGACAGCCTGAACTAAACCTTTAATACAAGATCAAAGGCCCATCGTAATAATTTCCGGTATCCCGTTGGGCCAATCCTCACGGGCGTAATTACCGGTTGGAGGGTGTAATTACCGGTGGGTGTAGGGTGTGACATAAAGCAATCCAATTTTGTTGGATAGTTGGTCAGCATGCATGACCGCCGACAAAATGCAGACATGTGCAGGCCTTGGACATGCAGGTAACGCATTTTAAAATTTGATTTAATATATTTCCTTGTCATTTCGGAAATTTTGGGTTTTTTCGAACAAACTTGTCTAATTTTTTTTCTTTCTTGGTCTCTACGGCCTCTTCGGGTATCCGGGTCCAATACAAAATGCTCTTCCCATCCCTCGATGTACTTAACATGAATTTAATAAGAGTATATAAGACGTTGATATAACTGTATAAACAAAGACATAAGCGGCGGTGGGAATGTAGCACGCGAGGGTCAACGCCCCTCTGATTACTTTTGCCTGTGGCCCTAATTTTCTGCATTTTTTATTTTATTTTTTCAAATGAAATTTCCACTGTAATATGTTTAGCTATGCTTAGTTTAAGCATTTTCTAATTGTATATAATCAGTATGTATTGAAACTGTCTGCAATAAGTTTCGTAGCCCCCTGGTACACAAACAATAAAAATCACCCGTCTCCTTTCAGATTAACGTTTTATTTATTTATTTTTTTGGGCCCCTTTCATCTTGGTTAAGTCGGTTATGACAGCACTGCAACGTTTGCACTTCATGTTGCGAGGCTGTATCCGTCAAATCTCATTTCTATTAACATTCTATGCCATTATATTTGATACGTATATATTAATAGCTGAACATAGGCGATATTAATTTTTTAGAATAGTGACCTGGTGATTCGGCACTACACATCAGATTGGAAGAGAAAACAAGGTTTGACGGTCATTAATGCCACTGCTCTAAATCAAACAAGAAAAGAAGGTAATCAGATGACCGCAGTAGTGCGTGCCTTGAACTAAGGGAAACAATGGCGACTTGCATATTTCTGTTCATACTGCATGGTTATATGGGTACGGGTCCAACTTATTCAGATATTCTTGAGCAAATCAGCTTTGTGCGAATAATTCATTGTTTACTAAATTTCTCTTATTTGCTTTGAAATTTATAGTATAAAATTTGGCAACATACCGGCAAATCATGCATGTTGTTGACATGCTGACGTGTTTTGCTCCAGTATTGTTGGGGAAGCGAGGATGTTGACGTTCAGATGAGAACATAATACCGGATGATTTGAAATTAAAAAACGTTAACGTTGTGACGTTTGTTGCGTTGTTTTTTGTTCTTTACGTAGAGTATAGATTTACTCCATGCACAGACGAGTCAGCACATACTAACTTTGGAATTGACGGAGCCAAGATGGAAATTGAATGGTCACCACGTTTTCACGCTTCTCTTCTAGAATAGTGTTCATAGAACCAGGCTGGGGGACAGGGGATGATTGTCCATGGTCGGGACTGACATTTAACGTCCTCATCGGATGGACGGTGAGCACCATCCAGCCATTGTCTATTTCTCTCAAAGGCTGGATGACAGAGACGGACTGGGATGTTTGAGGGACCGTGACATAAAATGACTGGAGAGGGTCCAGGGATGCTAATAAGTGTCAGAATTATGAAATGATGGGCATTCGGGAGACGTCCCAGATCCTCAGACCATGTGGTCCATGATGGTACAGTGGCTAGTCTGACTCTGCTAGATGATGAAGAGCAGGTGACTCAGACGACATACATTTGCCCTCGGCATCCTCGATGTCAGACGTATATGTCTGTTTGGCTGTAAAAAAATCTCTTAGTTGAATCTCATGGGACTTGAGCCTGGAAGCTCCAGCACTTCAGTCATGCGCTCTACCAAAGGATCACTGTTCCCAGGAGTGTGAATAAATCTAATCATTCGATTCGTCAATAATAATAATTGCTTAAAAGTAATGCTACTCAGTGGGATGTGTATCACACAATCAAAAGCCTGGGAATTTGCACTGCAAAACCAACAAAGCGTGGAAAACGTGCTTTTACCAAGCAACAATTTCCCATACCTTCTTTTGTCACTCAAAGAACAGAGGCTGCCACTTTAAGCTGTGCATCTAGAGGAGCTAATCTGTCAAATCTTAAGCCTATTCCAGAGTTTGTAACTACTGATGGAGATCTTAAATTCTGCCTGTGGAATGGACAATCGATTAGGAACAAAGCTACATACATCTGTGATTGTATTATTGAGCATGACATTGATGCCATGATAATAACTGAGTCTTGGCTTCGCGATGATGATGGGGTTGTTATGGGCGAATGTACACCCCCTGGTTACTCATTTCTTAATATGCCACGATCAACTGGTCGGTCTGGAGGTGGATTAGCTGTGATCTCCAAGAATTCACTCAACTTATCCCTTAGAACTAAACAACTTTCAGTTTCATTTGAATCTGCTTGTATCACAAACAATACTAGGGACTTAAATCTTTTTGTAATTTACAGACCACCCCCCTCCCTGGCTAATGGCTTTAAAACAACTGACTTTTTATCTGAAGTGGATAGCTTCTTGGATGATGTAGCTATCTTGCCTGCTTCTTGGATGATGTAGCTATCTTGCCTGGTAAATTACTGATAGTGGGTGATTTTAATTTCCACTGGGATAACCAAGCTAGGTCGGATGTTAAACAATATGCTGAAATGATTTCATCTTCACATTTATACCAACATGTGACTTTATCAACTCATAAAAATGGTCATATTTTGGATCATGTTATAACCAATGAGGACAGTGATTTGATTAGCCATTGTGATGTTTTTGAGAATTTAATATCAGATCACCACATGGTTTGTTTCTCTCTGAACACACCAAAAGCTCTTCCATGCAGGACTACATCTACAGTCAGAAATTATAAAGATATTAATAACGACTTGTTTTCACTTGCATTAGAGAGGAGTTTGAACCCAGTTCCAAAAACCAACTGCCCAAATGAACTTCTTCGTTGGCATAACACAATTGTTACTAAAGTTTTGGATGAATTTGCGCCCAAAGTGACACGCACTCGCCTTATTACAGTATTAGGAGGCGTATGCCTTGGTACAATAAAACCATCCATCAAGTCCGCCAGGAGAAGCGACGGGCAGAACGTAAATGGAGGAAGACTCGCTCTGAAGCTGATCGCCAAGAATTTGTCTCTGCTAATAAACATCTGGTTTCCAAAATCATATATTCAAAGCAGTTATATTACGCTAGCAAACTTAACAATGCCGACAACAAAACTGTCTTTCAGATCGCGAACTCCCTTTTAAACAACCAAATCAAATTTCTTCCCAATCACATCGAGCCTCATAAGTTGAGTGACTGCTTTGCTGATTTCTTTTCGGACAAGGTTGAAGATATTCGTTTAGATATGAATAATTCCATTGTGACACTGGACCCTCATGCACTTGATGATCCACCTTACGATTGTTCAACTTTTTCTGAATTTAACCAAATGACTCAAATGGACGTCCATAAACCTTTTTCACTCATGTCTAATGCATCATGCTCACTTGACCCTCAACCAACTTGGTTATTGAAGAAACACATAGCTCATTATCTACCAACCTTAAGCAATATTGTCAACGCTTCACTTGATACAGGAGTCTTTCCTGATGATGCACATTTTGCTCTCATCAAACCTTTGCTGAAAAAGCCAACTTTAGATAAGGAGGATCTAAAGAATTATCGGCCAGTTAGCAATTTGGCGTTCAATGCAAAGGTAATTGAAAAATGTGTGGCCACTCAATTCATCAACCACCTAAATGACAATAATCTGATGAATCCTTTACAATCAGCATACCGTGCTAAACATAGCACGGAGACGGCTCTCTTAAAAATTCAGAACGACATTTTACGAGAAGTGGATTCAAAAAGAGTTGTTTTAATGGTCCTTTTGGACCTTACTTCTGCATTTGATACTGTAGACCATGCTACCCTACTTATTCGTCTTGAGAAACGCTTCAAAGAAACGGGAGTTGCACTTAGGTGGTTCTCGTCCTACCTTACAGGATGGAAGAGCTCTGTTAGTGTTTCTAATGAGTTATCAAAACCAAAAACACATAACTATGGACTCCCTCAAGGTTCCATATTGGGACCCTTGCTGTTCCTGGTTTACACTGCACCACTGGGTGACATTGCAAAACAACATGGAGTGAGTTATCATATGTATGCTGACGATTCACAATTATATGTCTCCTGCAACCCTCGCAACACCAGCGACATAGATAATGCTATGACAAAGTTATCCTCCTGTATTGATGAAATGAGGATATGGATGAAAGTCAATTATTTGAAATTAAATGATACTAAAACTGAATTTTTTATAACTGGTTCACCTCATCTTCTTAAAATACTACCTGAGTTGGAGATCACTGTTGGGTCAAGCAGTATCAAACCATCCAAATCAATCCGTAACCTTGGTGTCATTTTCAGTTCTTCGCTTTCCTTATCCAGCCATGTTGACGCTCTACGTCGGTCAATAATTTACCACATCAGAAACCTCTGGCGTATTCGAAGATTTATCGACACAAACACATGTCACCACCTAGTTCGTGCTTTAATCACATCCAGGTTGGACTACTGCAACTCACTCTTCACTGTTATGTCTCGTAGAGACTTGACAAGATTGCAGCGTCTCCAGAATAGAGCAGCGCGTCTGATATTCGGTGCTGGTAGACAAACTGATCCAGGTCCATTAATCAGCAAGCTACACTGGCTACCAATATCAAAACGGGTCACCTACAAAACACTTCTCTTCATCTACAAAATCCTGAATGGTGAGGCGCCTTGGTATTTAAAGGATATAATCAAAATAAGAAAACCCGCACGTGAACTCAGATCAAGTAATGACTCCACCCGACTTCACATACCCATATCCAATTCTGCCATAGGAGACAAAAGATTTGAAATACTTGCATCCAGATCCTGGAACACTTTACCCACCCACATGAGAACTTCTCCATCCACCACAGTATTAAAAAAACTCTTAAAGACCCACTTATTTTGATATTTTTCATTTTGTTTTTATTTTACTTTGTAAGCGCCATGGTACTTTGGTGAATGGCGTATTTAAATAACATTTATTATTATTATTATTAATAGTAAAAAAAATACAAAATTACCAACAACTTGGGGTTAAAAGAAGTTTTTGACTCCCACGTTTCGGAGTGTCCGGACCAGGACCCTTCAGCCCTTGTTCCACCCGTTTCCTAATTCTATCAAGTTATAGCTTATTAGTATTTGTGTAAATTTTGCAGAAAAATATTTTCATAAATTACTAGTTTTGGCACCAAGTAAATCAGAAATTTTCAAATACGTTTCATTGGTTCCGTAGTCAAAGTCTACGACGACGCTACAGATTATAGCGAGACACGTCATCAGTAAGCCAGAGACCTCCGTGGCAGTCATGCAGTGCAGTAAAGCCCTGGCTTCTCAAATAAGCCTTCGATCCCCGGGGGATCTCTAACCAGTGCTCCACAACTATTTAATAAAACGGCCATGGCCGTCTTGATGGTGTAATACTCACCAATAGGTTATAAAACCTTAGTAAATCTAAACCTGATATACTCAGATACTAGCGACGACGGTTAACTCTAAGGCACTTATCGATTGGCTGATCAGTATTTGCATATAAATCTCGACAAATAAGTAACTTTTAATTTAATTGCACTGTATATGTATCTAACGCAATAACTGGCTTTTAAAGTTGAAAACCTTTTTAGTCTTTAGAGCATAAGATAAATGTCACTCTTTCCCACTTATAATGTACTTCAGTCTTTGAGTACATTTATTCCCATAATAATGTACTTCAAGTACATTTATTCCCACTAATGTACTTCGAGTACATTTAATCCCACTTATAATGTACTTTGAGTACATTTATGATCTGTATAGCATCAGTCCTGACATCGTTATAAATCTCTGTCATCTCTTCGCACCAGACAGATTTTTAAACTTATCGATAGGATGCTGTTAATGCTTTTTAAATGATCTTTAGCAAGTTCTTGACGCGAAACATTCTTAATGTCGTATAACAATTAATCACTCCCATCCTCCTCCACTCTCCCTTTTGTGTGTATATTTTGTTCTTTCTTTTTGAATTATTCGAAAGCATAATAATTCAACCACAGACAAGGTAAAAGATGCGGGGAAATGACAGCCACGAATTACCCTCAGTATTTATTATTCAAGCGTGTCATGTGAGGTGTAAATCAAGCATCACGAATCTCGGACATGATAAATGAAAATGACGCTTGGAGGATGTAATTTTCACTCCTGCATCAGTTACAATTACATTTTAACACCACGTGATATCTTTCAGCTTTTAATAATTATAACACATGTATACAACACTGAACCAAACATTGCCCTCTGATAGGATGACGTAGCCTATCTTCAGTGACGCTACATTTGGGCGTGTTTCCCTATTAGATCGCTATGCATACCACTGCCCCTCAGAAACTTTGGTAAAGTGACATTATTTTGTCTGATTTATAGGCTTCTCCCCCTCCCTCTCCCCTCCTTCTTCCTCTTCCCATTAGACAAAACTGCATCTCGCGTATCTCTTATGACCAACATCCTGGCGCCGCTACTGCGTATCTTAAAGTATGACGAAATAGCACAAGAGAGCGTGACGTCACAGAAGAGGAGTCCTTCAAGTTCTTGCCCACGGTAGGGACATTGACGTCGTGGTTGGCTAGGTTGCTAACGCTGAGCCTCCCTTTTCCCCAAAAAATGTAATGATTTCTTACTTTTTTTCAACTTTCTCCAGTTTTACTTATTTAGGTTACCTGTTTTATCAAGTTTTTACGACCATTATCAGGTTTTTAAGAGTTTTAACTTTCTTAAGGAAGAGACACGAAAAGGTCCTAAGAAAATGACCCAAGCAGCCAAGAAGGACAATGACCCAAGAAGGACAATGACCCAAGAAGGACAATGACATCACAGACACAAGAAAGAACAATGAACCAAGAAATTGTATGATCGCATGAAAGGACAAAGAAGGACAAGGACTCAACAAACTGACAAATGGTACGAAGTGACCTAAGACTGTAAGACTGTACGAAATGAGAGTTTTGAAGGAGAAAACTCAAGAAGGAAAATGACACTACAAATGACTGGCAAGTAAGTAACCAAGAAAGGGCAAGAGGTGACAAGAACCCATACACCATAAACCCTAAAGTTTTTTTTCTTCAAGGTTTGGATAATGTGGACTTTTGCCAATTTTTTCAGCTTCATGTAAACACTATCACCAGAGGATATAAGTAACATTTACAAAAGAGCACACACGCTTGAACATAAGTAAACATTTCTTCCCCAGCGAGTTGTTAACAATTGGAATGTTTTACCCGATTATGTTGTGGACGCAAAATCTCTCTAGCAGTTAAAATGAAATACGACTCTTACGCAGTGCCAACAAGGATCTTAAAGGGTATAATATGGGCCGGAAGACTTCCTTGTCCTTGGCCGCAGAAGCCCAGAAATGAGTGGATGTAGCTGTCCTGGTAAATCCTGTAAAGAAAGGGGGCAAGGACCAGGGAAAGACAATGACTCAATAAAGGACAAAGACCTAAAGTCAAGAAAAGCATCCAGTCAAGGATAAGGAAGGACAAGGACCCCAAAAAAGGACAAAGACCCACCCTAATAAAAATTAATGACCAAATGATGGACAAGCCTAAAAGACAAATGAACCGAAGAACGGGCAAGCAAACGAAAAAGAACAAATTTTCAAAAAGGAAAATGGTCCAGACATGGATCAAATAAAGGACGAGGTCTCAAGAAGAAAAATGACCCAAGGAAGTAAAATGACCCAAGAATTGTCTATGATCCAAAAAAGGGCAAGAATCTATGAAAGGACAAGGACATTGACCTTCAATGAGGGACAATAATCCAAAAAAATACGAGAATCAAATGATGGACAAGGGCTCAATAAAGTATAAATACCCAAAGAAAGGGTGATAACGACCCAATAAAGGACAAGGAAAGAGAAAGACACAAAGGACAAAGATCCAACAAAAGACACCGACTAATTCCAGGGCAAGGAAACACTAATGGACAATGACCCAATAAAGAGCAATGGCTTGAGAAGGACAATGATTCAAGAATTAAGAATGATATAAAGAAAAAATGAGATAAAAGCAGATCCTTTTGTAATTCCGGTGTATTTTTTAACCTGGAGCTCATGATATGCTCATGACTCTATGCTTGAGAAATTGTGCTTTTCTTCGTTTGCCGACCCAACCATATGGCTACTCCCTTACAAACCCGTAATTTAAACTGTAATTTTAGAAATATATTTTGAAGAAATTCAACTTTCAACGTTCAAAAGATGTGGCTTTGTATCATTTCTTTTTTAAATATTCACAATTCTAAAAATAAATGTTCACTTCTCTATTTGGCCTTTTGGTCTTCATTTTTTCATTCTCGCAATACATTTGTAACAGTGTAATGCTAATGTGCTGCCGCATGTCTCTTATTCTGTATGCCTAATTCATATAACGCAGGGCCCCCTAAAATGTGATATATATACGAGTTGTTCATCTGATCCACCTCCTGTTTCCATAACTCTTTCGCATGGAATCTGCGTAGGCCTATACATCTTGAATTTGCAGTCTATTTTCGGCACTCTGACATTAGCACATGTTTAAGCAGCTTCACTTTGAGTGATGAGAACTAATAAAACCAATCACGAGCGTATCCATAATATAACCCTTACCCATGGCCCCTGCCTTCTATATGGCTACAGATTTCTCATCTGGATTATAGCTGATGAAAACATGCTTTAAATGGTTTTAGATGAGCAGTAAGACAAAAACCGTCACCACAATCACGTATTTAATTTCTGATAGACTTCTTCCTAATTGATGATGCCCAATTATCTCTTATCAAGTTGGGTGACAAAAGCCATACTTAAAATATGCAATTTAAGAAATCATGCAGAAAGATGACAGCAGCGGTTGTAAACAGATGCGAATAAACCTAGCAATAGCGACATCACATAAGAGTGGACTTTAAAAGATGGACCTTCGTCTTTCATAATGAACATACAACAACCCAACTTCAGTCTAAAAAGCAGGGGTTGCGGAGAAAGTTGCCAGGGACAATTTTTTCAGCTGATCATTTGTTTTTTGAAGAATAATATATGGACATATTTAGAAACTGTGAAAACTTTTGGCAAAAACTTGCAATTTTGTGCAATGGTACCCCCGCGTTTTGCGCTTCCATTGTCCGGTCAAAAGTAATGTATCATTAACATATTGGGGCATCTCGTCGAAAAGAAATTGCTTGAAAAGTCACAAGCTTACCAGTAAATCTGATACATACCAGTGACGTCAGTTCCGTGGCAGTTATTGATTGGCTTTGCAATATTTGTGTAAATATCTCGATCAATACGTTATTAAGTTGGTAAAAACTGATTGATTAGGTATTACATTTAAGAAAAAAGGTCACAGTATAGGTCTATACTTAAAAGTTGACCAAATTGGCCAAAGTTTAATAGAACACCATGACTTTGTGTTTTCTACCATTTAAACGCATGAACCTTCCCCAAAGTTGATCATAGCCAGATCCTTTCAAATCGTTTTTTTTTTATGTTTCTTGACTCGATCAGTCCTCAACCCATCCCGTTGATCCATCCATCACTGTCCTCATTATCACCGGCCTCACATCTCTCATCAGTCTTTTCTTATCATTGTACATTTTTAAGATAGTGGAATAACTTCGTTCCAAGCAAGAGAAGACAAGCCTCTCACCTATTCACTTGCTTGGATATCCGGAAACTTTGTGACCCGAGGTCAGCAGACAGCATAGGGACCGCGCGCATTGCAGTGAAAACAAAGCGATCAGCTGTGTTTGTTTACATGACACACGTATCGCACACAGTGAACACATACGGACTTGCCTACATGTATCGCGCAAAGCTGTGATTTCACTCCACTAAATTATGTCATCTCCTGGAAGTGACGTGCACAACCAAGTGAATACCAGATGAGCGAAATTCTACAGAAAATATTTCCTTATAGAAACCTCTCTCTGCAAATAATCATGCCATAACTAGAACAAATTATTTTTCAATGAAAACATCACGTCACGAGAAGTGGACACGCAAACTATGATTTTCAAAACAAACCCCAAACAGATCCTCATACATAATCAAAAAATAGAATAACACTTTGAGGTGTAAATTGAAAGTCAACGCACACGTCATATATAACTGGTGTAAACCTGCCAACAAATCTATTGTTATTCAGCCAGGCCAGGTCTTTTGAGAAAAGCTAAGTTATTATTGCGTCCTGTCGTGAACATTCGTGGGACCCCCTTTAGTAAGCCCCAGCATTAAGCTATCTACCTTGCGTGATGAATTTTCATGGGGTTGCATATACGGAACGATTTATTGTTCAACAGTATTTAATTTGAGGTTCAGCTAACGTCAACAGAATAGTTATTCCTGACGTTGAAAGCAAGATTAGGTTTGATATTTGTATAACTCATATATAACTGGTTTGCATAACGATATGTTGCCGTATACAGTTGTATATATACTTAAATCTATAGATAATAGTTAGACTAATAGACTGGGACACCAGCTGCAGAGGCACACAGTTGAGATCCCTGCATGGTAACCACCGTTTTTGGGGTAGTTGGGAGGGGATTACGAACCTATAGATCAGAGTCTGATGATGGCATATAAATGAAATCTATCAAGACATCAGGATCATCATTTGGTTTTTCTTCCTTTATCATAAATATATATATATATATATATATATATATATATATATATATATATATATATATATATATATATATATATATATATATATATATATATATATATACATACATACATATATATATATACATATATATACATATATATATATATAAATATATATATATATATATATATATATATATATATATATATATATATATATATATATATATATATATATATATATATGTATACATATATATATATATATATATATATATATATATATATATATATATATATATATATATATATATATATATATATATAT
>JAIGNY010001511.1:3242500-3267500 GCA_020152595.1 Chiridota heheva
GTGATACGCACGTTAGAATAGAGTATGTGGACCACGCACGGTGTATCAAGTAGCCAATCACTGATCAAGGGAGGGATGGCAAATAAACAACGAGCGAATTGCAAAATACGCTCTTGGTTTGCTCCACGTGTTGGCATCTTTCATATCACAACTGAAAATTGCTAAAATGAAAAACCTTCATTTTTTGGTTATATTTTGCGCTTAAAAAAAAGGTTATTTCTGCATTTTCTATTTTGCTTCGATTACCGAAAGTGTCTGTCTGCTTTTCACATGTCAACAAGCGAAATTCGTGTAGGCCTATTGTAGGCATTACATAAAAACTTACTTCCGGTATACGAAAGGTACCCAGCTGAGTGCGTGTGACGTCACGTGCACATACTCTATAAAGTGTGTCCACCTCAGTGTCCGAATTAGGGTGTTTCAGCTGACGTCACGAAGCTACGTGATTTTGTTTACATCGCCATTTTGTCGGTCAAAAGCACTGTCGTCTGCTGGACACTTAATTAGACTTACATACGTTTGCATGTTGTTATATAAGAATATTTTGATAAGATAATTATGCTGGAATCTTTCTGTGCCGTTGGTTGCACTAATAGATTGGTGCGTGGGAATAAAGACATTTTCTCGATTTCCATCTGATCCTGATCGACGTTCGAAGTGGGTTTCTGCTGTACGATGCAACAACTTTCAACCTACGGTATAGGCCTTACACACTAGGATTTGCAGCAAGCACTTTATATCAGGTATGTAGGCTTTGTCTGAGTATAACGAACAATCAGATGGCGATAACGTTAAAGTTACTCTTCGTATACCCGGTGAAAATATAACTTACTTAAGGGAAATATAAAGAAAAATCGGAAGCGAGCAAAAAACTGCAAGCAGTAAAATTCGTTGAACTGGTACTGGTAGGTTAGCATGTAGTAAGTTTGTTATACGTGTGATGTGACTGAGCTTTGTGAAGACGCGTGAAACGCAACGATGCCGCTGCCCTACAAAATGGAGTCTAGTTGAGTTAGTCGCGTGATGAAATCCCTCTATATCGATATAATGCCCCTGCGAGAATCGGAAGATAATTGCCCGAAAATTGAAGGAAATTGCTCTAAAATGAAAAAATTGAAAACAATTTCCCGATCATCGAATCAAATTTTCGGAAATGAAGGAAATTGAAGAAAAATTCCAGAAATTAAAGAAAAGTTTCCAAAAATTCCAGAAATATTTCAGAACTTAAAGAAATTTACCGAAACTTAAAGAATGCCAAAAACTGAAGTTTTTGCTTCCCGAGGAACAAAGTCACACCCAAATTTTGGCGATATATAACCTTATATTTGTATATATTAATTTATAATATGTGTAGCATATTGTACACTGGTATATCCCGCTATTTACATTTTACATACAGGATTTCGCCAGGGAAAAGTCCCCCTCCCCATCTTTCACGATCCCCACTGAATACGCCACTGGTCCACCTACGTCGTCAACGCATGTTGTTAGCAAAATAGGCCTATTTTTTCAGTTTTAATAAGGAAAGCAAAACGGGCAATCAGCCGGGCAATGGCAGATCGGGATCAGGACCGGATATCCCCATTCAAGCTGTGCATATCACCATTGTTGTTTACTTAAGGAAAGCAAAACAGGCAATGACAGATATCACGACGACGACGAGTGAACACACAATTACAATGACGGGGTCGTCGCCTGCGTATTCGGTTATGATAGTGACAATGTTACCACGCAACGTTAATACGACCCGGAAGAGAACACAGGTACGACGTACGGACAGACGTAACATCGACAACCAAGTCAATGTCCACGGCCTTTGGTAACCAGTTGTGGTACACTGGTGAACAGATATCAAAAGGTATGGTCAATTTTAACCACATAATCTAACTGTTATTGTAAATAGGCCCTAACTGTGCATATTGGACTATAATTGTGCTCAGCTTAAATCTCAAAATTAAAGAGTCGTCATTGTCAGCAAGAAATTTGTGCCGCTCTTAGATCTTACCTAAGATTATATTGTGTTACTGTTGTTTAATTGATCTTAATAGAGGGATTTCATCACGTGACTCTTAACTCAACTGGCAGCCATTTTGCAGGTCAGAGCTTTGTGTGTTGAGTATTTTACGCGTCTGATCTTCACACAGCTCAGTCACATCACATGTAAAATAAACAGACCCGATCTAAAACACGCCTGGTGATGAAAACACGCGATGGGCATTTAAAACACGTGCTGAGCATAAAAACACGAATATAAAAATGAACTGGCCAGACGAATTAATTTCTTAATATAAAATGTTATTTTGAAGAAAAAATTACCCTCCAAGTAATCTTAATCAGTGGATTCTAAACACATCCATAAGTTAGTGCAAACGGCACAGCAAGATTCCGGAATACCACTTACAAAAGTAATCTTATATAACAACATGCTAACGAATGTAAGTGTGCAGCAGACGGCAACTCTTTCCTACAAAATGGCGATGTAAACAAAGTCATGTCACCTCATGATGTCAGCTGAAATATCCTTACTGCATCAATTTTGTAATGAATGTACAAATTAAGATACACGTCACAAACAAGTTATCAGGTTATAGGATGCGTATTACGCAGGGTCCCTGCTACATCGATAGGAAAATTTGGAAATAGGAAACGTAAATACAAAATGTCATCTTTCTGCGCCACTTCTTGGATAAAATAATAATTTGTTGATGCTGCCTCTGTCAAGTTCTAATAAAAACAAACGCTGTCAGAAAAGGTCGCCAAATACCTGTTTGCTCGCAAGCTCTCTCCATGTTTGGTAGGTAGTCAGGTAGTCCCAAGTGCAAAAAGCCATATAGGTTTAAAAAAAAAGCCAAATTAAATTTTTTTAAAAGAAGAAAAAACTGTAATCAATCGTATAGTCAAGAAAATTCCAAATTTTTAAAGAGATCGGCAGCTGGCGGGTGCCGGGGCTTTTCTGGGAGGTATAAAATGTCATCAAAAATTATTTTTTCACGTTCTTTTTATTCTCCATCAAAGCCAGTGAGAAAAAGCCAGAATAAGATATTTTACAGCCACACAAATCTCCAAAAAGCCAAAAAAAAAACATATTTTCAAATTCAATATCAAAAGAGCTAAATTAATATATATATATATATATATATATATATATATATATATATATATATATATATATATATATATATATATATATATATATATATATATATATATATATATATATATATATATATATATATATATATATATATATATATATATATATATATATATATATATATATATATATTATATATATATATATATATATATATATATATATATATATATATATATATATATATATATATATATATATATATATATATATATATATATATATATATATATATATATATATATATATATATATATAATAAAGCCATTTGATTTAAATTGGCTTCTAAAAACCAATATATCGACAGCATTAAAATTGATTGATACCGCACTTGCATTAGATCGTCTGCGAGACTAATTTATTAACGTCAAAGTTGTCCCAGCTGAATCACAATACATTCGGGAAACATTTAAATGTTAGAGCAATAAAGAGCTATAAACAAGTAGTAAATTGTTTGATTATAAGTCTGCAAATTGTTCCTCGGGTTTTACAGTTCCTAGGTGTTTAGAACAGGCAGACAGGCTGACAGGTAGGCATACGCTGGTCTGGTCCAAAGCGTTTTGAGGCTTGAGATATCAAGTTGCATGCAACGCAGACCTAATTTTCGAGTCTCGACATTCTTCACACCAAAGGGTTGTACACATAACTGATAAAGCATTGGAAGCGGGGAGGAGGGCACGTTGAGAGAGCATTTCACCTTCCCGGTTGTATTTTTTTTTTCGCGGTTGGGGGGCTAAATTTGGGATGTGCAATAATTAAATACTCTCTATTTTGTATGCTAGAATATATTGGCAGGATTTTCCTACCGAAAGAGTGTGTGTAGGGGTGTAGCAAAGTAAGAAAAGATCAAATTTGTGGGAAAGTGGAGATGGGGGGGGAGGGAAGAGTCACACTAAGATACAAAAATCACCATCCAAAAGATATAATACGGAAAAGAGTGGAGGAAAACCTCCCCTGCCTCTCCCCATTGTTTTCAGTTATTTCGCCTATGTGCTTTCAATTTCCGGTGACGCCCCTCAACAGACTTTTCTGCTTGAACAATATAGATTCGTTTCTCATTTCCATCAGTCCATTCATGTTTTGTACGTGCACTTGTGAATAACCTTTCGAATGTTTCGCATCTAGGGGTAATTCTCCCATTTCGTGAAACTAAAATTGATGTGTTCGTGCCAACTTAATTTTTCATCAAGCCAGCCAATGTTTATCGAATGAATATTATGTCTTGGGGCCTCACGAGGAAAGTATAATAGTAAGTTATGTCCTACAGTCCTACCACGTAGCAACCAGCAGTTTGTATTTTTGATGTAAATACTTGAAACGAA
Organism: Chiridota heheva; assembly: GCA_020152595.1. Classification (NCBI taxonomy): domain Eukaryota; kingdom Metazoa; phylum Echinodermata; class Holothuroidea; order Apodida; family Chiridotidae; genus Chiridota; species Chiridota heheva. Next base: position 3,246,977 of record JAIGNY010001511.1, read on the forward strand.
TTATTGGCATGAAGTACGTTGATTGTTTTTCTATTCATGTTAAGATTCTATTGTTTTGATTCCAGTCTGATTTCTGTCTGTATGATCGAAATTAGAAGTGATTATATTTGAGACGCAACTTTTACTACCAGCCTACTGTTGTTTTTCCTGAACTTTGCTTGACCTGTCATCAATAAATTGGATCCATATCCTCTTTGTACAGTTGTAACGTCACTCCCACGGCGTTAATTAATTGGCTTGTCGGTGATTGTGTAAATATTTCAACCAATCAGATACCTTGGATTGTAGTGTATTTCCATCTCCATGTTAATACGATATCTGACCTTTAAGCTTTTGAGTGCCCTTTGCTGGACATCTTAACACTTTTAACGGACGTGAACCAACGAATAACGAACAAATGACAACCCACATGACGTGATTTATTTCACAGATGGTGCACGTCAATGGGGGATACAGATCCCGTTAAGGGGCTCTAACTCCTTTTGGGAATATTAAAGTCCGTCAATTAACAAAAAAAAAAAATATTGAATATAACCGGCATATTTCTCGTTTATTTCTGGTTCTATGCAGTCACAAATAATATATTGTTTTAGCGCATGTAAATATGCGTCTATCCAGGAGTTTGATGTTCGCAGTTCGTCGTAATATATTAGCCTACAATGCAAGCAACTCACAGGTCCGAAATAATTTTTCTTCTCACACATTTTGTTCACCTTTTTCTATAATGGTAATGCTCAACACATATTGTAAATTGGACTTTTAAATAGAACCCTGTGATATTTTGAATGATGTTACTTCCTCCTGATTCTTACTTTAAAAACTTGATCACGTATAATATTAAATTTCATATTCTTCAAAATATATAATAATCAGAAGTTTGATCTCAGAACGTTTGTAATTATTCTACAATGTGCAAGTTTGGGCATCAAAAGATGGCGTTAAGCTCATGAAGATTCCAATACTAGACCGGTCGTGGCTTCAGAGCCACGACCGAAAAGTAATACTGTGGCCTCCAGAAATGCGTGGAGACATCATAATTCTGACGTCACGGGAAATATTTGGAAACCGTCCAATCAATCCGAACTATGAAGAGAATAAATCTTTTCATTTGGCAGTTTGGCCAAACTTGGATTTGTGGCATTGATTATGAAACCTTTAGTCTGTCATTTGGATTTGGCTTTTGCACCTATAAAAAACCGCTCGTAACATAACCCCGTGTCAATGAAAATTCTATTTTGTTATGGTTCAGTGCCACGTTCTAACCCAAACGGTATAGCACCTTCGTCCCTTAGAAATTGGCCTCTTCAGTGTCCAATCACTGCCAATAGCGGTAAGTTCAACTGCGCGCTCTGGTCGAAGTTTGCGAGCAACGACGCAGAATAGGTCGCATTTTCACAAGTCCAAAGGGTTCTGTCCTGTGGTCAGGTAATATAGAGACCCACTCTCCATTCTCCATTCCTCCTCGAAAAAAAGTTTGATTAAATCGCGATAATCGACAATGAAGTTCAAATGCCGTATAACCACTATCATTCATCTTTTCGGTAGATAACATACAATTAGTAACGTTAGACTAGATTCAGTTTGATTATTCAAGCAAATAGGTCCAAAAATTGTTATGGAAATATACACACTGACATATATGCATGACATTATCAGCAGGGAGCTGTAATCAATACGACTCTTTATACTGTTACCGCAAAATGACGTCATCAAAACTTACTGCTCTCCTCTAGTTATGATTAAAATAAATTTCAACTGCGAGCTCTGATCGAAAATTAAATTAAATTTACAATTTCAACAAAATTGATTACAAAAGCCATCCAGCAATTAATAAAGACTAATTAGCTTAGACAATGATATGAACAAATGTATATCTGCCTCGTAAATTTTACAGATTAAGACGAGATTTTGATAGATAAGGAAACAAATTTTTCACTTTCGCCTCCTGACGAATAGCACATACGTGTCAGTTTTGTCTGGAAAGAGAACTCCCGGATGACTGTTCATGAAGACTAACTATAAGCCGTCCGGGGTATTTACTTTCATTCCCATTGCAATGCAATGAAACTTTCCGCATCTTTAGACGATGTCTTGTTTTATGATGCAGAATTATGTGCAGCAAATTCTGATCAACGATTTCAGAGTCTTTACTACACCTCCAGTCACATTCTAGCAGGAATAGGCTTTCCCATGATTTTCAGTGGCTATAAAATTTTGCGAAGAAATTAAAGGAATGACATAAGCAGATAAGAATTTTGAGCTGTTCGCCGAGTCATACACCACCAATTTTAAATGAATAAAAAACTGACAAACTTTGAGTAGCTATAGCCCAACTCAAAAACTAAAAGTACTTTTTCCAAAAGTCAAAAACTGATCTGCTAAGATTTCAGTTATGGCCAGGAGAATAGGAATTTTCATTTCACAGGGGGGTGGGGGTGGGGAGGGAGACCCCCCAAAAAACAATTAAAAAAATAAAATAATGATAATAATAAATTGATTAGTTAATTAATAATAATAACAACAACAACAACAATAATAATAATAATAATGATAATAATAATAATAATAATAATAATAATAATAGTAATAATAATAATAATAATAATAATAATAATAATAATAATAATAATAATAATAATAATAATAATAACAACAACAATAATAATAATGATAATAATAATAATGATAATGATAATAATAATAATAATAATAATAATAATAATAATAATAATAATAATAATAATAATAATAATAATAATAATAATAATAATAATAATAATAATAATAATAATAATAATAATAATAATAATAATAATAATAATAATAATAATAATAATAATAATAATAATAATATTAATAATAATAATAATAATAATAATAATAATAATAATAATAATAATAATAATAATAATAATAATAATAATAATAATAATAATAATAATAATAATAATAATAATAATAATAATAATAATAATAATAATAATAATATTAATAATGATAATAATAATAATAATGATAATAATAATATTTTAATAATAATAACAATAATAATAATTATAGTAAAGTATAAAAATAATAATAACAGGGTTTGAACGGGGAAGGTAATACTATTTGAGGTCATTTTGTAACGAAAAGACCGAATATGGTATCGAATTTAGTGCCCCATGTCTAAAACTATTTATTTTCGAGGGTTCAGAATTCAAGTGTTAATTCCTGTTTTCGGATTGATGCCAATGCCACATGAAATTAAAAAGGTGAAAAATGGAAATTCAAGGCTCAATTCATTAAATACAATCACCTCTTTCTCTGGATTATGTAATTCAGATGATACCTGACCGTAAAAATAACTTTTCGATAAATTTATGTCAAATTCTTGGAATTTGGGGTGCCCTAAATTCAGGGAAAATTCACAAAATATTGTGGAGATCAAAAATATTTTCCTTAGATATGTATTTAAAATGCCGAAAATATTAATCAGTTATCTGATTGATACAGATTACGTTAGGCTAGTTTGGATCCGCTGATGATGATAAGGTTCTACAGAGAAGTCAACGAAATTGAAAATCTTTACAACCACTATGTGCTGAACTAAAGAAATGTTAAAATCATGCATACTTACGGGACATCCTGGCGTCAAGAAAAATTAAAATAATCTAAAATCTTTTTTGAAAGTCGTAGGAATCCCAGTATTCTGCAGTGCATTATGCATGGACCGTAAGGCACATTTGGACTAGCGTTCGTGTTGCGCAGGCATGATACGCTTAAATCGAATGTTTTCGTAAACAAACGACCAGGCCAGCCGCGTTAAGGCGGAAACACACCGGACCCTCTACCGCAGCATGTTCAAATTATGCAGGCGTTTACGCGCACGCACGCTTACTGTATATCGAATGCGCTTAAGCACCCGCCACAATGATCTGTTTCAAGACAAATTAGTTCCGATTTGTTCTTTCTTTTTTATCTATTTTAGTCGTAAGTCGTATTTGATTATGTTCATCATTTGTTTTGAGGCATAAAACGTGGACGTTTGGCCTAGCGCCATAGTGTGTATATTGGCATATTGGCAAAGAAATCATTTCTTAGGCCTTTTCTCTGGGGGCTCTCATTTGGTCCGGTACAGTGATTTACCATGAGTTTGTGTTTTTGCGGTGGTACATGTCAAAATTCTACGAAGCAATTAACATTATACAATCGATAGAAATACTAAGTTTTAGTCAAATATCCTGATAATTATTTTTTTTATCATGATTTTTTTCATTAAAAAAATAACATTACACGTACCAATAAATCCTGATTTGTGATAACGTCTTTTCTCTTATGTACGCAAGGTGGACGATTTGTAGTTTTTCCGTAAATCGTATGCGCCGCCGAGTGCAAAATCAAAACACCGGAACAGACGTATTTGGAATTAGTTTTTCTTACCATGCCATGGGTATATTGAATATGCAAATAATCAAAACATGTATTTTCATAAAGAATGATAAACGTAAATATTGTACAAATCCTAAGCATGTAAGAACAGAGTATTGGTACTTAAACCAGTGTTTAATTGCATGTAGGCCTCAACGAATCTTTATAAAGTACCTCGTTTCCTTTTCGATAAGTTACTTAATTTTTTTTTAAATTAACTTTGTTACTAATTAATCTTATATTTTCTTCTGTTCTCGATATGTTACAGATAGGCCTAGACTAATAGTATTCAAAAGAAAAACAATAACATGTCTAAAAATAGTAATTAGTAAATAGTAAGTGGTAAATTCCGTATAGTTAAATCACAACAGCTTACTGATTCTTCCATCAACGAAACTTTAGATACATAAACTGACAATGAAGCTTACCTTTCTGCTGAGGTGCTTGAATGAGGTGAATGGGACTTAGCACATTATGGGGAGCTTATGGAACTATTGCATTGTTATGATGGGAAAAATCAAAGGTGAAGTGTTATGAGGTCAAAGTTAGAGTTGTGGACATAAAGGGTATAGCAGTGTTAACTTGTCTTATGCATAAGATAGTTAAGCTTTTGAAAAAGTCAAGAATCAAAGGTGAAATATTTGTTCAAAATGATGAGATCTGAGCCAATATTAACGAAAAAAAGTACATGGCCGATTGTGATCCAAAGTGGTAGCATGGTACATGTAACGTGAAGTTGTGCCGCGCAGGCTTTGAAGTACAAATATCAAGTGGTACTCTGGTAATAAACCTATTTCAAGTTCACATTACTGCTGCAGTGTTTCAATGAGGTGAACAGGATTTTGCATTTATGGGGGCCTTATGGAAACTATTGCATTGTTGCTCAGAAAAGTCAACGGTGACTGTTATGAGGTCAAAGTTTCAAGGCTGATATACAGAATGACCCAGAATCATATGAAGGATAGATAGGTCATTGCTAAGTGACAAGCGGTGATGAGATCAGCAACTACATGGATTCATTCTTGTTTTATATTGATATTAACGTTAACATGATGACTGATCTTCAAACACATCAACAAATTTGCTTTACTTTAGAGGATGGCATGTTCTAATTTATAAAAAACACTAAAGATACATAAACTTGTGATAATGATAATAAAAATAATAATGATAATAATAATGTTCTTGTTGTTGTTGTTATTAACAACAAAAAACAACAACAACAACAACAACAATAGTAAACAATAATAATAATAATAATTTAAACAAAATAATAATAAAAAATAATAATAATAATAATTAAAAAAATATAATAATAAAATAATAATAATAATAATAATAATAATAATAATAATAATAATTATAACCCGTCACATGTGGAAAAATTGCACTGTTAAATTAAGTTTCCATCAAAAGTTGCTTCTAATTTGGAAATCTTCTTAAATTTCGGTAAAATTCCTTTATTTTCGGAAAATCACCTCAAGTTCATTATGATGAGTTTTTTTTTCTGGACATTTTGGCCAATTTTCGGGAAAATTTGGCCAGATTTTGGCAAATATTGACAAATTTTCGGGAGATTTTACCAAAATGTCCAATAAGTTTACCCCAATATTAAATTTTATGTTAATAATTTCTCAATTTCACCTCCCATTTGAAAAATGCATGCAACCGTGAAGGTGAAATCCTTTCAGCAAAAATTCCGCCTGTTTCCTACACCTCTGCATGGTCAGATGGTTATAACTGATTCTGTTCTAAATTTCAATCACCTGGTCACTGAAAATCATTAGACTGTTTCCTCACAATTTGTTTGGGGGTATGATTTTTTTGACAAGCTACTTTATTGCCCCTAAATGGGCCCTTAAGTGGCAGATGTACAAAGAAATTTATTTGGATAAGTGGCGTTTAACCCAACTATACCCAATGGACATTTCACAGACCTGCAGGATTACTTACTAATTAACTTGAGTTTTTGGCTCAAAGAGTTTTGCTTCTATATGATATATACGCGCAAATTTAAACAATATTCATTTATCTTCTTGGGTATTAAAACAAATTCTTTGTTTCTTAGGGCAAAAAATGGGTGGCTGAAAACACGTAGCCTATATGTTTGTCTATACCAGGAGCGAATTTGTATTCAGTCTTAGGGACAATAAAAAAGAGCACATACCCTTTTTAACATAGATAGAAATATAGATCTCTTTTCAACATAGATAGAATATATATCTCTTTTCAACATAGATAGAATATAGATCTCTTTTCAACATAGATAGAAATATAGATCTCTTTTCAACATAGATAGAAATATAGATCTAAAATCGTATGTGTTCATTCTTGTGGTCAATATCCTTTCCCGTTATTACCCGGTCACGACGTTCATATACGTTGAAACATTAAGGGGAATGCCCTAAAGGAGAAGATTTAGCACCATGCCCATGCATGCCTCGCTTTAATCAGATTACCTTTTGCTCAACCGGAGCTATCACTTTTAGAATCTAAAAGTTGAAAATACTGAGTAAACGTACCATACGCTCTTCAGACTTTTGATTCAAAGATACGTGTAAAAAATCTTTGAAACATGAGTGCACAATAATGTCCTTTTGTAAGGCTGATATGTGATTTTTCATTCCATTGCGACTACAAAAATATAATGATATATAATTTCTTCTATCTTCCAAAATGACGTCAAAATCCATATTTCCATCTCCACAAATTCTATTTGATACACCTTTTCTCTTAAAAGCAACATTCTTTCACACATTGCATTTTTCATAGGTAATAGTTTCCGTTTAAAAATTCTATAAATACTCCTTTTTTTGTGTAAAGGAGCTCTTGCTCGAAAGTGAGGGTGTTGTTTTGCAAAGGCAAGGGAATTTTCAAATAGCACAGGTCCATTTTTGATAATCGTATTGTTGAAAAATTACTTTAGTTTGCACAAAAAATAATTATGATTAATTTGAACATATGTATCAAAGATTTTCAGTACCATCACGTGCACTAAAGATTTGATTGAGACTCAAGAAAAATATGCCCTCACTTATCGGCCGCCAGCTCCATTAAGTAATATAAAAGCACACACCCACAACACGGCATAGCTCACACACAATCCACATGAGAAAAAAAAAAAAGCATCTCCTTATTGCTTTAAATATTTCCTGTAAGTACGAATATTTCCTGAATTTCATCAAAATATTAAGGTAAAAATTCATTCGAAAAGCTGGAATTATCTTACATCAAATATTGTGTTTAAGTGTTGCGAACAGTTCGAAAACGTTTTCTTCGGCACGGGCCTGACGACGTTATGTGCATTTGAGAAATTACCTGGACTCGGAAATTCCCACGGAAATACCATATTCTGGTTTGGTTGATGTGTCTCTGAAAATTGCGTCCAAAAAGGTGCAGAAAACTGGGAATTTGCCACTCCGTGGATTAACCCTAAAGGGGAATAAAACGGCTGGCATCCTGAGTTTAAGTTTGAGGTGGCGTCCGTAAACCGCTCTCCTGGTAAGGCATATGAACACATATGACATGTATGGTATGTAGTATGATCATAGTGTCCCATTCGTTTACTAGGTGGCAACCGAATCTGGTCCCGATTAATGCACGAACTTACCCTTCGGGAAGGAACGGGTACCTCGGGTTGAACACACGGGAATGGAGAACACAAAGCACCAGTTGATTCGTATCTTGTTATATTTTGGTTAAGATAAGAATTAAAAGCATGCTCCCTCTCCAAACAATTCAATCTTAGTAATTCCAATTTTTCAGAAGCCGAAAGATTAGCAGCAAATAAATCCGGTGAATCATTTCCGACTGATAAACGTCGTGGAATGAATGGCAAAAAGGCAGTATCATGAAACAATGACGTCACCGAGGGAACGGCAGGTTTGTGATTTTCACTTTTGCCGGGTTCTTGCCAGAAAGAGGCAGGCAATCTCCGCTTTCGCAGTGGAAGCGGATTATCAAAATTACGATCCTGTTTATCACGTTTATCTTCCTCTCGAAAAATTGAGATGTTTTCCGTTTTTGATTTAACCATTATGGTAGGAGATGTTGACGAAAAGTCACGTGATTCCTCCTTGGTGTCAGTGTCTTTGCCAATATCAACATCTTTATCAAAATATTCCTCTGATTCTACTTTTGGTTTCTTAGTTGGTATCAAATTTGATATTTCAAAATTCCGTCCCAACTTCGTCACGCTATGCTCACGTAATATATTATGGGTAGTCTCTCGGTACTTCACCACATTTAATGGTTCCACTTTGAGCACCTTCAGAGGATTTACGTTTGGATCTCTATAACCAAAATACGGCATCGTAGGCTTCAGTTTTTCACTGCGAGATTTTGTCACGGTCGGAAATAAATCTATTCCAATACGGAAAATTTGCGAAGATTCTTTGGATGTTACGGGGGAAGAATGGTCGAGGGCGGCCTTGATGTCATAGGAGGCCGAATTAACAAATTGCACCAAATTTCTCACTTCATGTCCATTCTCCCTTCTCAGCTTTATCCCACTCACTCTTTCTGAAATGGAATTCGAAATCTCAACTAAATTCTCAAGCTCACTTTTTGTTTCTTCCTTTGAAAAACAGTTGTCCATAATAATCCCCGATCCCTTAGTACTCCACTTACTTGTACAAAATGGCATCACCTCATCTTTGGAAGACAAAATTGAATTATTTATTCTCGATTCCGAATCGTAGATAATCTCTGATTTTTCATCCTTTTTCGCGTTAAAACCTGATTCATCTTCTTTGGATAGTTGTATATGCGCATCTTCATGCGCCATATTGTTTATAAAACAGAGTTATGCGTATATTGCAACCGGTCTGCCTCTTGCTGATAGCACAAATGAGAAACAAATCTTTCTTGTCTGCTAAGATCTTCCACTTACACCCAATCATTCTGTTACAGATACCTCGATGACATCCTTTGACAGGGGTGTTTCAGATGGTTATCGTCATCAGCTGGCATTTCCCTCGTGTTTCATATAATCCTAATTTGAAGCTTTGATGACATGACGGACAGTGTGAGGTCGGCATGTTTAACGGAGCCTCACGCGTCGTAAGTCGCGATCAGAAACGATGGCGTTTTAATAGAACTTTTAATATTGTGATTAATAATTAAAGTTTTGTTCCTTTGAGAGTGGCGGCAAACGTGACAGAATTGGCCAACCAGAAGGAAACGGGCAGGGTGACAACAACCCTCTCCTCCTCTGAGGTGAAAGGACTTTACCGTTGCGATACCAAGGGGGAAATTGACATTATTAAAGGATCTCTAAATCGAGAAGTGAAGGTGCGATTTTGTTACGTCATGGGAATTTTGAAATAACACAGGTCTTATTTTTGATACTCATGTCGTTAAGAAGTTACTAGTGTATTTATTAGAAATAAATTCGCCGTTAATTTAGATATTCACATCAAAGGTTCTCAATACCATCGCGTGCACAAAATGTATGTTCAATTATTTTAATGACTTCAGAATAATACGCCCTCATATTTATTAGAATCCCTAAAAGTAAAGAATATTCATGGAATTTCTCCCGGACTGATGATATTCGAGCGCCGCTTTTTAAAGTTTTAAGTAACGATACACCGGCAGTTACCGACAAATGACGTTACACCGACAAATGACGTTACACCAAAAAGTGACGTTACACCGACAAGCGACGTTGCGCAGACAAGTGATGTTACGTCGACAAGTGACGCTACGTCGACAAGTGACGTTACGCCGACAAATGGCGTTGCGCAGAAAAGTGACGTTACGCAGACAAGTGACGTTACGCCGACAAGTGACGTTACGCCGACAAGTGACGCTACACTGACAAGTGACGTGCCGACAAGTGACGTTATGCCGATAAGTGACGCTACGCCGATAAGTGACGTTACACCGACACGTGACGTTACGCAGACAAGTGACGCCCTTACACCGACAATCGCCTACCGAGTCGGGGGCGACCCCTAATAATTTTCGTTTGTCTTGATTTTCGATCATTGATTGGTTTGTGTATTTATCATCATATCTTTTTGATTTATTTAATATAAATTCAAATTGATCAAATACACACCTTTAACATAAGGGACAAAATATTATTCTTATTTTAACTTTAATCAAATTCAATTTTTCCAGTCATGGTATTTGCACTCACAAGAGAATCCTACAAAGTTAATTGACATAAGTGTTTGACATGATAGAAATTAGTGTAGAACCCCTTTACATCTTCCCCAAGCATGCCAATTCATTAACATTGATCCCCCTCCCCAATCTCAAGCCTGTTTCGGTGGCCTTATATAGCTAATATTATGTTGGTCACATGACGTAGAAGTAACATTAGATAAATTGCTTCAAAATTTGTTAAAAACCATGAAAGTAGCACAAAATATCACCCAATACTTTTACAGCATTTTAAATCACAGGCAGTTATATGCAAATTTTCAATGTATTAAGGCGACCGTGGTATTTTTTCATGTAAATCCTTTGTAAACGTCTATCATAATTCTTGTGGTGCAGTATATTCTGACCAAAATGTTGTGCGTCTTATACCATACACCCAATAAAACTCTAGCAGGAAGATCCTTTCCTATCATTTTCAGTGACTGAGATTTAGAGAAAAACGAAACAATTGCATCAAGATTTTGAGCTGTTTGCTCAGTAATACATCACACAAATTGCGAACGTCTGAATAAAAATTAATCAAACAGTAACATAGCTCAGTGGTGGTGTCAGTAGACTCTTTTGATTTGGGGTAAAAGGGTGTAAAATTACAAGTTTACCGAAAGAGTTCGACGCTACTGACAAAATATATATTCCACATTTACATAACGTCAAACATTTTAAAAAAAAAAAAAGGTCATAGGTCCAACCAAAATCGCAGAATGAGTGCCATAATATTTATTTTTTCAATATGTTTGGTAAAGTTTTCATGGTCTTGATGGAAGTTTAAGCGACGCGGACCTTGATTTACCGACAGGTCTTTAATTTTACCGACAGCTTAACCGAAAGTGGGGGTGTAGCCTCCCCCTCCCCCTCCCACACACACACGCACACACACACACACACACAAACACACGGTATTTGATGCCCCTGTAACTCAGAAACATAAAATGGTATCTTCAAAAACTCATCTGCTCAGATTTGGAAACCCTTTTACCCAGTATAAAAAATAGATACATGTGTCTAAAGTCTAAATGACAACTCCCTGTTCAAATATCTTAAAAAGCCTTTATAGCACTTTCAGAAGAAATAAACAGATTCACCACTTTGTGTGTGCTCGACATCGACCATAGTAACAACTCATATCAATATAACTTTATCTGTTACTAGGGAAATAGTTTTAAACAGTATTTTAAAAAGAGGTCGCTATGCAACAAAGGATATTTTTCATTCATCACAAATAGATAAAAATGAACTATACTTGGCTTCGGTTTCAATATAACGACCAAACAATATACGAAATTAAAATAAATAAATTACAAAAACACGATAGATCATCATGTTGAATGCCACCGTGGATTTAGAAGAGACCATGATGGTCTAACTCCATGATGCCACTAGCTTCATGTACCAATACACTTGGTCTGGAATTGAAAGTATGGATTAGAAAGTCTTCAAAAAAAAATTAAATTGTTATACACCGGTACAGCCTTCGAATTTGGAAATGAGTCAAAGTTTTAGCGATCATAGTTAAACGAATTTAAATATATGCAATTTGTGATATGTGATATATTACGGGAATGGGTAGCTCAAAACCTCTATCAAATGTAGTATTTTTGATTACATTGAAGTTTCAGCCAATAAACTGTCAAAAGTCAATCTATTCTACGCTTGACTGTGATTGGGACGTGATATAACGCTCCAAAAGTTTTGGTCATTATGCAAATTGTTTTTAAATTTTGTGACATCACAAAGAGAAAAGCTCTTTCTTTATGTTACAACTTTTCAATCAACCTTCACCTGTACACCAACCGGCGTTACTTATACTGGGATCAGTCAAATATCAGTGAGAGGTTCTGAATCTCAATCAAATGGAGAAAACGTCATGAATTTCGATGACAGAAATTTAGGACAGCCAAAGAAAATCGCTCGCCTCAAAGAAATTTAATTCAAATTCAAACACTAATTTTCTTCAGTTTTTTGTTTTGCTTTTTGGGTGGATTTAATCTCAATGAAAATTTGTCCACTCGCCGAGTGCTCTCAATGAAAGTTTGTTCACAATATTATGTTGGTCACATGACGTAGAAGTAACATTAGATAAATTGCTTCAAAATTTGTTAAAAACCATGAAAGTAGCACAAAATATCACCCAATACTTTTACAGCATTTTAAATCACAGGCAGTTATATGCAAATTTTCAATGTATTAAGGCGACCGTGGTATTTTTTCATGTAAATCCTTCGTAAACGTCTATCATAATTCTTGTGGTGCAGTATATTCTGACCAAAATGTTGTGCGTCTTATACCATACACCCAATAAAACTCTAGCAGGAAGATCCTTTCCTATCATTTTCAGTGACTGAGATTTAGAGAAAAACGAAACAATTGCATCAAGATTTTGAGCTGTTTGCTCAGTAATACATCACAAAAATTGCGAACGTCTGAATAAAAATTAATCAAACAGTAACATAGCTCAGGAGTGGTGTCAGTAGACTCTTTTGATTTGGGGTAAAAGGGTGTAAAATTACAAGTTTACCTGGAAAGAGTTCGACGCTACTGACAAAATATATATTCCACATTTAGGCCCTCATAACGTCAAACATTTTAAAAAGCAAAAAAAGGTCATCGGTCCAACCAAAATCGCAGAATGAGTGCCATAATATTTATTTTTTCAATCTGTTTGGTAAAGTTTTCATGGTCTTGATGGAAGTTTAACCGACGCGGACCTTGATTTACTGACATGTCTTCAATTTTACTGACAGCTTTACCGAAAGTGGGGTGTAGCCGCCCCCTCCCACACACACACACACACACACACACACACACACAAACACACGGTATTTGATGCCCCTGTAACTCAGAAACATAAAATGGTATTTTCAAACTTCAAAAACTCATCTGCTCAGATTTGAATACCCTTTTAACCAGTATAGAAAATAGATACATGTGTCTATAGTCTAAATGACAACTCCCTGTTCAGGTATCTTAAAAAGCCTTTATAGCACTTTCAGAAGAAATAAACAGATTCACCACTTTGTGTGTGCTCGACATCGACCATAGTAACAACTCATATCAATATAACTTTATCTGTTACTAGGGAAATAGTTTTAAACAGTATTTTAAAAAGAGGTCGCTATGCAACAAAGGATATTTTTCATTCATCACAAATAGATAAAAATGAACTATACTTGGCTTCGGTTTCAATATAACGACCAAACAATATACGAAATTAAAATAAATAAATTACAAAAACACGATAGATCATCATGTTGAATGCCACCGTGGATTTAGAAGAGACCATGATGGTCTAACTCCATGATGCCACTAGCTTCATGTACCAATACACTTGGTCTGGAATTGAAAGTATGGATTAGAAAGTCTTCAAAAAAAAAAATTAAATTGTTATACACCGGTACAGCCTTCGAATTTGGAAATGAGTCAAAGTTTTAGCGATCATAGTTAAACGAATTTAAATATATGCAATTTGTGATATGTGATATATTACGGGAATGGGTAGCTCAAAACCTCTATCAAATGTAGTATTTTTGATTACATTGAAGTTTCAGCCAATAAACTGTCAAAAGTCAATCTATTCTACGCTTGACTGTGATTGGGACGTGATATAACGCTCCAAAAGTTTTGGTCATTATGCAAATTGTTTTTAAATTTTGTGACATCACAAAGAGAAAAGCTCTTTCTTTATGTTACAACTTTTCAATCAACCTTCACCTGTACACCAACCGGCGTTACTTATACTGGGATCAGTCAAATATCAGTGAGAGGTTCTGAATCTCAATCAAATGGAGAAAACGTCATGAATTTCGATGACAGAAATTTAGGACAGCCAAAGAAAATCGCTCGCCTCAAAGAAATTTAATTCAAATTCAAACACTAATTTTCTTCAGTTTTTTGTTTTGCTTTTTGGGTGGATTTAATCTCAATGAAAATTTGTCCACTCGCCGAGTGCTCTCAATGAAAGTTTGTTCACAATATTATGTTGGTCACATGACGTAGAAGTAACATTAGATAAATTGCTTCAAAATTTGTTAAAACCATGAAAGTAGCACAAAATATCACCCAATACTTTTACAGCATTTTAAATCACAGGCAGTTATATGCAAATTTTCAATGTATTAAGGCGACCGTGGTATTTTTTCATGTAAATCCTTCGTAAACGTCTATCATAATTCTTGTGGTGCAGTATATTCTGACCAAAATGTTGTGCGTCTTATACCATACACCCAATAAAACTCTAGCAGGAAGATCCTTTCCTATCATTTTCAGTGACTGAGATTTAGGAGAAAAACGAAACAATTGCATCAAGATTTTGAGCTGTTTGCTCAGTAATACATCACAAAAATTGCGAACGTCTGAATAAAAAATTAATCAAACAGTAACATAGCTCAGGAGTGGTGTCAGTAGACTCTTTTGATTTGGGGGTAAAAGGGTGTAAAATTACAAGTTTACCGAAAGAGTTCGACGCTACTGACAAAATATATATTCCACATTTAGGGCCCTCATAACGTCAAACATTTTAAAAAGCAAAAAAAAAAAAGGTCATCGGTCCAACCAAAATCGCAGAATGAGTGCCATAATATTTATTTTTTCAATCTGTTTGGTAAAGTTTTCATGGTCTTTGATGGAAGTTTAACCGACGCGGACCTTGATTTACCGACATGTCTTCAATTTTACCGACAGCTTTACCGAAAGTGGGGGTGTAGCCGCCCCCCCCCCCCTCCCACACACACACACACACACACACACACACACAAACACACGGTATTTGATGCCCCTGTAACTCAGAAACATAAAATGGTATTTTCAAACTTCAAAAACTCATCTGCTCAGATTTGAATACCCTTTTAACCAGTATAGAAAATAGATACATGTGTCTATAGTCTAAATGACAACTCCTGTTCAGGTATCTTAAAAGCCTTTATAGCACTTTCAGAAGAAATAAACAGATTCACCACTTTGTGTGTGCTCGACATCGACCATAGTAACAACTCATATCAATATAACTTTATCTGTTACTAGGGAAATAGTTTTAAACAGTATTTTAAAAAGAGGTCGCTATGCAACAAAGGATATTTTTCATTCATCACAAATAGATAAAATGAACTATACTTGGCTTCGGTTTCAATATAACGACCAAACAATATACGAAATTAAAATAAATAAATTACAAAAACACGATAGATCATCATGTTGAATGCCACCGTGGATTTAGAAGAGACCATGATGGTCTAACTCCATGATGCCACTAGCTTCATGTACCAATACACTTGGTCTGGAATTGAAAGTATGGATTAGAAAGTCTTCAAAAAATTTTAAAATTGTTATACACCGGTACAGCCTTCGAATTTGGAAATGAGTCAAAGTTTTAGCGATCATAGTTAAACGAATTTAAATATATGCAATTTGTGATATGTGATATATTACGGAATGGGTAGCTCAAAACCTCTATCAAATGTAGTAGTTTTGATTACATTGAAGTTTCAGCCAATAAACTGTCAAAAGTCAATCTATTCTACGCTTGACTGTGATTGGGACGTGATATAACGCTCCAAAAGTTTTGGTCATTATGCAAATTGTTTTTAAATTTTGTGACATCACAAAGAGAAAAGCTCTTTCTTTATGTTACAACTTTTCAATCAACCTTCACCTGTACACCAACCGGCGTTACTTATACTGGGATCAGTCAAATATCAGTGAGAGGTTCTGAATCTCAATCAAATGGAGAAAACGTCATGAATTTCGATGACAGAAATTTAGGACAGCCAAAGAAAATCGCTCGCCTCAAAGAAATTTAATTCAAATTCAAACACTAATTTTCTTCAGTTTTTTGTTTTGCTTTTTGGGTGGATTTAATCTCAATGAAAATTTGTCCACTCGCCGAGTGCTCTCAATGAAAGTTTGTTCACAATATTATGTTGGTCACATGACGTAGAAGTAACATTAGATAAATTGCTTCAAAATTTGTTAAAAACCATGAAAGTAGCACAAAATATCACCCAATACTTTTACAGCATTTTAAATCACAGGCAGTTATATGCAAATTTTCAATGTATTAAGGCGACCGTGGTATTTTTTCATGTAAATCCTTCGTAAACGTCTATCATAATTCTTGTGGTGCAGTATATTCTGACCAAAATGTTGTGCGTCTTATACCATACACCCAATAAAACTCTAGCAGGAAGATCCTTTCCTATCATTTTCAGTGACTGAGATTTAGGAGAAAAACGAAACAATTGCATCAAGATTTTGAGCTGTTTGCTCAGTAATACATCACAAAAATTGCGAACGTCTGAATAAAAAATTAATCAAACAGTAACATAGCTCAGGAGTGGTGTCAGTAGACTCTTTTGATTTGGGGGTAAAAGGGTGTAAAATTACAAGTTTACCGAAAGAGTTCGACGCTACTGACAAAATATATATTCCACATTTAGGGCCCTCATAACGTCAAACATTTTAAAAAGCAAAAAAAAAAAGGTCATCGGTCCAACCAAAATCGCAGAATGAGTGCCATAATATTTATTTTTTCAATCTGTTTGGTAAAGTTTTCATGGTCTTTGATGGAAGTTTAACCGACGCGGACCTTGATTTACCGACATGTCTTCAATTTTACCGACAGCTTTACCGAAAGTGGGGGTGTAGCCGCCCCCCCCCCTCCCACACACACACGCACACACACACACACACACACACACAAACACACGGTATTTGATGCCCCTGTAACTCAGAAACATAAAATGGTATTTTCAAACTTCAAAAACTCATCTGCTCAGATTTGAATACCCTTTTAACCAGTATAGAAAATAGATACATGTGTCTATAGTCTAAATGACAACTCCCTGTTCAGGTATCTTAAAAAGCCTTTATAGCACTTTCAGAAGAAATAAACAGATTCACCACTTTGTGTGTGCTCGACATCGACCATAGTAACAACTCATATCAATATAACTTTATCTGTTACTAGGGAAATAGTTTTAAACAGTATTTTAAAAAGAGGTCGCTATGCAACAAAGGATATTTTTCATTCATCACAAATAGATAAAAATGAACTATACTTGGCTTCGGTTTCAATATAACGACCAAACAATATACGAAATTAAAATAAATAAATTACAAAAACACGATAGATCATCATGTTGAATGCCACCGTGGATTTAGAAGAGACCATGATGGTCTAACTCCATGATGCCACTAGCTTCATGTACCAATACACTTGGTCTGGAATTGAAAGTATGGATTAGAAAGTCTTCAAAAAAAAATTAAATTGTTATACACCGGTACAGCCTTCGAATTTGGAAATGAGTCAAAGTTTTAGCGATCATAGTTAAACGAATTTAAATATATGCAATTTGTGATATGTGATATATTACGGAATGGGTAGCTCAAAACCTCTATCAAATGTAGTATTTTGATTACATTGAAGTTTCAGCCAATAAACTGTCAAAAGTCAATCTATTCTACGCTTGACTGTGATTGGGACGTGATATAACGCTCCAAAAGTTTTGGTCATTATGCAAATTGTTTTTAAATTTTGTGACATCACAAAGAGAAAAGCTCTTTCTTTATGTTACAACTTTTCAATCAACCTTCACCTGTACACCAACCGGCGTTACTTATACTGGGATCAGTCAAATATCAGTGAGAGGTTCTGAATCTCAATCAAATGGAGAAAACGTCATGAATTTCGATGACAGAAATTTAGGACAGCCAAAGAAAATCGCTCGCCTCAAAGAAATTTAATTCAAATTCAAACACTAATTTTCTTCAGTTTTTTGTTTTGCTTTTTGGGTGGATTTAATCTCAATGAAAATTTGTCCACTCGCCGAGTGCTCTCAATGAAAGTTTGTTCACAATATTATGTTGGTCACATGACGTAGAAGTAACATTAGATAAATTGCTTCAAAATTTGTTAAAACCATGAAAGTAGCACAAAATATCACCCAATACTTTTACAGCATTTTAAATCACAGGCAGTTATATGCAAATTTTCAATGTATTAAGGCGACCGTGGTATTTTTTTCATGTAAATCCTTCGTAAACGTCTATCATAATTCTTGTGGTGCAGTATATTCTGACCAAAATGTTGTGCGTCTTATACCATACACCCAATAAAACTCTAGCAGGAAGATCCTTTCCTATCATTTTCAGTGACTGAGATTTAGGAGAAAAACGAAACAATTGCATCAAGATTTTGAGCTGTTTGCTCAGTAATACATCACAAAAATTGCGAACGTCTGAATAAAAAATTAATCAAACAGCAACATAGCTCAGTGAGTGGTGTCAGTAGACTCTTTTGATTTGGGGTAAAAGGGTGTAAAATTACAAGTTTACCGAAAGAGTTCGACGCTACTGACAAAATATATATTCCACATTTAGGGCCCTCATAACGTCAAACATTTTAAAAGCAAAAAAAAAGGTTATCGGTCCAAAATCGCAGAACGAGTGCCATAATATTTATTTTTTCAATCTGTTTGGTAAAGTTTTCGTCCTCTTTGATGGAAGTTTCACCGACGCGGACCTTGATTTACCGACAGATCTTCAATTTACCGACAGCTTTACCGAAAGTGGGGGTGTAGCCGCCCCCTCCCCACACACACGCACACACACACACACACACACACAAACACACGGTATTTGATGCCCCTGTAACTCAGAAACATAAAATGGTATTTTCAAACTTCAAAAACTCATCTGCTCAGATTTGAATACCCTTTTAACCAGTATAGAAAATAGATACATGTGTCTATAGTCTAAATGACAACTCCCTGTTCAGGTATCTTAAAAGCCTTTATAGCACTTTCAGAAGAAATAAACAGATTCACCACTTTGTGTGTGCTCGACATCGACCATAGTAACAACTCATATCAATATAACTTTATCTGTTACTAGGGAAATAGTTTTAAACAGTATTTTAAAAAGAGGTCGCTATGCAACAAAGGATATTTTTCATTCATCACAAATAGATAAAATGAACTATACTTGGCTTCGGTTTCAATATAACGACCAAACAATATACGAAATTAAAATAAATAAATTACAAAAACACGATAGATCATCATGTTGAATGCCACCGTGGATTTAGAAGAGACCATGATGGTCTAACTCCATGATGCCACTAGCTTCATGTACCAATACACTTGGTCTGGAATTGAAAGTATGGATTAGAAAGTCTTCAAAAAAAAATTAAATTGTTATACACCGGTACAGCCTTCGAATTTGGAAATGAGTCAAAGTTTTAGCGATCATAGTTAAACGAATTTAAATATATGCAATTTGTGATATGTGATATATTACGGAATGGGTAGCTCAAAACCTCTATCAAATGTAGTATTTTGATTACATTGAAGTTTCAGCCAATAAACTGTCAAAAGTCAATCTATTCTACGCTTGACTGTGATTGGGACGTGATATAACGCTCCAAAAGTTTTGGTCATTATGCAAATTGTTTTTAAATTTTGTGACATCACAAAGAGAAAAGCTCTTTCTTTATGTTACAACTTTTCAATCAACCTTCACCTGTACACCAACCGGCGTTACTTATACTGGGATCAGTCAAATATCAGTGAGAGGTTCTGAATCTCAATCAAATGGAGAAAACGTCATGAATTTCGATGACAGAAATTTAGGACAGCCAAAGAAAATCGCTCGCCTCAAAGAAATTTAATTCAAATTCAAACACTAATTTTCTTCAGTTTTTTGTTTTGCTTTTTGGGTGGATTTAATCTCAATGAAAATTTGTCCACTCGCCGAGTGCTCTCAATGAAAGTTTGTTCACTCGCCGAGTGCTCTCGAACGTTCACTGTGTGTATAAACTTGTACTCCAGCTCACGTTAAGCTTTTCTTCTCTTCTTCTGGCAGTCTGGTACGGCACGAACGATAGTGACAAAATTATTGGGCTACGTTGAACTTAAAACTTGATATTTGTAGCCGATAAAGAAGCCTGGGCCTA
>JAIGNY010001511.1:3272500-3275000 GCA_020152595.1 Chiridota heheva
GGTCCAGTACTTTTAGTTTCGGTTTCGTGATAGGATTATTGGTGTTAATGGGTTTTTTTACACAAAACTAATGTTGTTCATTCTCCACCGTACTTTTTGTAATTCAGAGATTGAATATACTGATCATCTCTTCTGGTGTTCTCCTCAAGTTCATTCTTTTTGGAATTTATCTAGTAGCCTCTGTGTTAAGCTGGATGCCAATCTCGATGTAAGTCGGGAGTATGTTTTCTTTGGGTACACTAGTAAAAAAAGAAATCGTGCTATCAATTTTTTTTCTTCTTCATGCAAAGTACTATATTTTCGTTGTAAAATAAATAAAACTAAGCCTGAACTCATTACATTCTTTCATAAGTTCGCTTTTAACCTTAAAGATGAGCAATTTATTACAAGACAAGACCCAGAAAGTGTTAGATTATATAAGAAAACTTCTAAATTCCCATTATGAAATAGTTGTCAACAGTGTTACAATGTTTAATACCACCTTTATCTGTATTTCCAGTGTAGGCCAACTTATGGTAAATCTTAGTGTTCTTGCTACGGTTGTGCTTTTATTTTGTAATCTTACCTTTTGTCGAATATCGTCATTTTGACATGCTGCTTATAGTGTTAAACCCTATGTTTACGGTAAGCCGATAATTCCTCTTCCCATTCTAATGGGGATGTTGTTAGGTCTTTATCGCCATTGCAATTGCGCTCGTTTTTTAGCCCAATTAACTGATTAAACTGTACTGCCATTATGCCCTTGAACTAGGGCTCCAATAACATTCCTTTATCATCCTCTGTATCGCCTTGTTGGGAATGGGTTAGTATTTGTGTGTCGAGTCAAGTAGTTAAGTTGTACAGTAGTAGAGGTTATCTTCAATCGTTGCAGTATTTGACTCTACTCATATAATACGAGTAGATACTTTTTGAGCTCTTATCAGCTCTGGTTGTCCTTGTAGAAAATCACTGGAATGTCGTTGCTTGTGTTTATACTTTGTGCTTTCTCGATGTTTCAAACCGTCTGTCAATGGTTTTTGTTATGATGTTTTTTTTGTTTTTGTGTTATGACTGTTATCAATCCTTTTATGATAATCAAATGACAATTATTTTTGTTTCAAAAAATGTATATACTGTATATAAATGATGTTGTAATGGTATGTGTAACAAGACAACGTAGAGAACAATAAAGAAGATGGAAAAATATAATAATAATGATACTATAATAATAATAATAATAATAATAATAATAATAATAATAATAATAATAATAATAATAATAATAATAATAATAATAATAATAATAATAATAATAATAATAATAATAATTAATAATAATAATAAAGCAATAATAATAATAATAATAATAACAATAATAATAATAGCAACAATAATAATGATAATAATGATAATAATAATAACAGTAATAAAAAAAAAAAATAATAATAATAATAATAATGATAATAATAATAATAATAATAATAATAATAATAATAATAATAATAATAATAATAATAATAATAATAATAATAATAATAATAATAATAATAATAATAATAATAATAATAATAATAATAATAATAATAATAATAATAATAATAATAATAATAATAATAATAATAATAATAATAATAATAATAATAATGATAATAATAATAATAATAATAATAATAATAATAATAATAATAATAATAATAATAATAATAATAATAATAATAATAATAATAATAATAATAATAATAATAATAATAATAATAATAATAATAATAATAATAATGATAATAATAATAATAATAATAATAATAATAATAATAATAATAATAATAATAATAATAATAATAATAATAATAATAATAATAATAATAATAATAATAATAATAATAATAATAATAATAATAATAATAATAATAATAATAATAATAATAATAATAATAATAATAATAATAATAATAATAATAATAATAATAATAATAATAATAATAATAAATAATAATAATAATAATAATAATAATAATAATAATAATAATAATAATAATAATAATAATAATAATAATAATAATAATAATAATAATAATGATAATGATAATGATAATAATTTACATATATGTCAAGTTTGGTCTTCCTATATTATCAAATATCAAAGTAATCTGGTAGTAATAACCTTTCTACCCGAAATGTTCTCAATAACTCATATATTAAAATTGATAAAAATGTTTTGTTTAGTAAGATGTTTTTAGACAACAAAGTGTATTTGGTTAAGGACTTTTTTTTTATGAAGATGGTTGCCCCCTTAGTTTTGACCCTTTTGCCACGAAGTTTAACATAACCCATTTTCCCTTTACCATAACCCATTTTCCCTTTACCCTGTTTTTTGGAATAATTATTGCAATCTTAATTGCTTGGAGAAATAATTTATTACCTATCTATTATACAAGTGACAATGTCCAACGTTTACCTAATTTTTCCGTAGCCCCAAAAAACTACAAGATTTGTTTTTATTTCTTCATGGAGTCGTAATATT
>JAIGNY010001511.1:3285000-3305000 GCA_020152595.1 Chiridota heheva
CCCTGTTTCAATTTTTCCTTTTGACTGCTGTGTCCCTCCATGCAGACAGGCCCGGTATCTGCTAGAGAATTCTGCTCAGCTGCTCAGGGGGCATAAAATCTTCAAGCAAAGTAAAGAGAAGGCACTTGCACGCAATGGGCAGTCGCCATATTCCCTTGTGTTTTATTTATTCGTTTGATTTCACGCATGAGGATTCACTGACCTTCGCAATCAAGAAAGAGCACGATCCGCATTACCACATGCTGGCCAGCTGGCGACGGATCCGCCCTGCTCCATGCTGGCCAGCTGGCGACGGGTCCGCCCTGCTCCATGCTGGCCAGATGGCGACGGGCTCGCCCTGCCCCATGCTGGCGACGGGCCCGCCCCCAAACCAACATCTCTGGTGATGTCACTGATTAAAATTGAATCTTTTTGAAGTTCGATGTTTTTAACGGACGGGACCTATGAACTATATTCTGCATATGAAACGAGAGGGTGGGGGACGAGGGGTGGGGGACGAGTGGGGCGCAGGGGCGAGGAGGGGGAAGGGGCGGGGCGAGGTTGGGGGGGGGGGGGTGAGGGGGTGAGGGGGCGAGGGGGCGGTACACGTTCCTCCATTTTTTGGTGCAAGAACTGGTGGTATGTGTGCACCTATAACATTACCCCTTTCAATTACTGTTCAAAATGAAAGCCCTTTTATTTTGTTGTTTTCGACTCATGATTCCATCTACAGACTAGGGACGTATGTATATGACTTGGAAATGCCCTCTAAAAGGTCATGCCACCCCCTTGCTTTTCGAAAGCTTCCTGTACCCTTGCCTGCAAACATTGTCGTTTAACGATCTATGGACAATAGCACCTTAAAGAAAATATGCAATAAACATGTCTGGAAACAGCAAAATGTTTCATCAAAATCGGTTTAAAATTGGCCATCTTATTCGTCTGCTCTTGCACCTGTCCACCCACCTGTACACCCACATGTACCCAGAGTACACAACAATTTAAATTCTATTCTAAAACTTGATGTTAAAAAGTTATGCTAACTTTCATTTCAATTTTTAACATCTGAATGAGAAAAGCTTTGAATTTTCTTATATGATCTTACTGTTTTTGAATCCTTCATTATTTGATTGTTTGATTTTGACATAGATCTGTAGATGTAGGAACCGGGGGAGTCAGGGGTCCCACTTTTCCGAAACATGACAAAAGTTAGCCTTTGGAAAATGAAAAGCGCCCTTCAAGTACTGTCAAAGGTGCAAGAATTGGTGGAATGTGCGCACGCTTTTTAAGAAGGCGTCATGAGATCACGTGACTTTGTTTACATCACCATTTTGTCGGGTAAGAACACTGTCGTCTGCTGTACACTTATTTAGACTTACAGGCGTTTGCATGTTGTTATATCAGATACTTTTTGTAAGATCATTATGCCGGAATCTTGCTGTGCCGTTGGTTGCACCAGGCTGCCAGGGATACTGTTACTAATAGACATGTGCCGGAAAATAAAAAGACGTTTCCTCGATTTCCATCTGATACTGATCGACGTTCGAAGTGGGTTTCTGCTGTACGACGCAACGACTTTCAACCTACGGTTCACACTAGGATGTGCAGCGAGCACTTTATATCAGGTATGAAGGCTTTGTCTGCGTATAACAAACAAACAGACGGTTTCACGTAAAAGTTGCTCCACGTATGAATATATAAAACGTAAGGAAAAGACCATAGCATCGAAACCGACCAACAAAACTGCAAAAATTTGCTGAACTAGTACTGGTAGGCTAACATGCAGTATGTTTGTTGTTCGTGTGATATGACTGAGCTGTGTGAAGAACGCGTGAAACGCAACGACGCTTTATACTACAAAATGGCTTCCAGACGAGTTAGAGTCACGTGATGAAATCCCTCTATTGGGGGATATCTGTATATGATTTGGGAAGTGTCCTCAGTAAGAGGTCGTGTCTCCCACAGGTCGAAAGCTTCCTGCACCCCTGCTGTTTGGTGAATTATGACCAATAGGTTTAAATCTCCATCATATCTTTAATTAAAATTTAACAGGAGAGAAGCTAGAAAACATTGAAATGATTTTCCGTGATTGAAATTTAGGACAGAAATCTAAAGATTATCTTTCATACATCACAACTTTTGTACACATTAAACTTTCTTCAACTCGGAAAATATATATGGAAAGGAGGGGAGGGGAGGGGGGCATGTTCCCCTTACTTTTTCGCAAATCATAAGAAGGATAAACTGTAATTTTGTAACAATTACTGTTGCCAAAGATATGAAGAACAATTAAGTCATACCAATGAAACTGATCAGTAGAAAGAAAAAAAAAAATAATAATAAAAACTTTCTAAACTGACAGAGACAACGTGATCACATGTATTTGTTTTCCCATGTTTCATAACAAAATAAATATATGTAGCAATATCACGTCGAAACTATATTCTCCTTTTTTTTTTTTTGGATGCGGGGAGGGGTTAGTTAGAAATGAACCGAAGAGATGAATTATTTACTAATTCCCTGACTTTGCATTCTCGTCTTTCAGATCAGCGTTTCAAACGTGCGTGCCCCCCTTCTCCCTCCACTTGAAATACTGCTCCGTGGCCCATGCCTACACATTAAGAATTTGAGATATCCCATTATCACTTATCACAAACACAACTCAATGGTGTATTCACCGTCAAAAAAAATGAGGAGTGGGTAGCCTCTTGGGGGGAAAGGGGTCCAAGGAACTTAAATAAAGACACTAATTTAACTAAAACTGAAAAGTAAATATTAAATGACAGTTTTATGTGTTATTTTCAAAATTGATAAAATATTTTGCTCAGAATTATTGAGGCTCTTCTGATCAAATAGAAATCTTTTAAATGAACCATAAATCTATAAGGGCCCCGAATTTTGAGTAGAACCAGGGATACTCTTATAACAGTATCCCTGGTAGGACCTACAATACATGGTATACACACCCGAGGTTAAGCATGGAGTGAAGTCTTTTCCATGGGTAAAGAAACCCAAAGTAAAGCTGGGAGACATCATTTTAATTGGCAACTCCCTGGGTGTCACTTTCCTCGGTTAATGTGTTCGCGAGATGCGTGACTAATCTTATTAGTTGGCCTCCACATTCAGACATTTGTGTTTCCTTTCACTTAATTGATAAAGTTTAACTCCATTCTTCATGCGAAGTTTGTTACTCTCGAATACACACTTGCCATAACATGAGTGTGATTGCGTAACTTTTCGTACTTAAGGTTTTTCTTTGTAATTTCTTGGACCAATTTGATTACTTGTTTGTGCGTAGTGACCTTAACTTAAAAGGTGAACCTTGTTAGAGAGAAAGGAATGATAATACCGCTCCACTGTGAAACTAAGCAGTGGTTTAATTCAAGGATGAGTTTTTAGCTCTGTTCGTTTGGTTTACAAGAACTGCTTATTACATTTCAGCGTATCCCTCAGCTTAAGTCATTACGTAATCCAGTTTCGTTGATTACGTAATCAGCAAGGTTCAGGCTTCCTTCAGGTTAAACTGAACACATTTCAAAGAAAAGTAAAGCTGCGAAGTGACAAAGGAAAGGTTGGTTAATCATGGCGGAACGTGATCAAAGAAATCGAAATGTTCAGTTGGAGGATTTAAAGACTGTTTTAATATTAATACCGAGTGACCAAGGCGCTATATAATATCAGGGATATGTCACATCCCTGATATCAAAATACATTATCCCTGATATTATAGAGCAGAGGAGTGGCGAAACCACGGCAGTGCTCAAATGTGAATACTAAAATGCAAACTTCCCCCCCCCCCCCCTCTCCCTCCCCGAGTGGATTTCACCTTCCCGGTTGTATGCTTTTCTGCACGGTTGGGAGTCGAAATTGGGAAATTATTCCCATAAAATTGGAAAATGTGGTACAAATTCTTGGATATTTTGGTAAAAGTTCCCGAGAATTAGCCAAAAATTACAAGAAAACTGGCCAAAATTTCCCGAAAACTGGCCAAATATTTCCGAAAACCTGCCAAAAATTCCCGAAATTGAAGAAAATGTCCCAAAATTTAAGGAAATTTTCCAAAAAATTGAGTAGATATCTCCAAAATTGAAGGGGATTTCCCGATTAGCAGCAACTTTTAAACAACTTAA
Organism: Chiridota heheva; assembly: GCA_020152595.1. NCBI lineage: Eukaryota > Metazoa > Echinodermata > Holothuroidea > Apodida > Chiridotidae > Chiridota > Chiridota heheva. Next base: position 3,289,110 of record JAIGNY010001511.1, read on the forward strand.
ATTACCAGTGCAGTGCAACTTTTTCCACTTGTGACCGGAAAAATGGTTGGGTTTTTGTCCCCCCCCTACCAGGTGACCCTCCCACGCCCCTGTTGTCACCATGGTTACCATGACTGTGTTCCAAGATGTATTTTACTATTTATCAAAACGGAACGAGGTAGGGAGAATGAGCATGGACAATCTCTCCATTAAAATGAATATTTGGCTCTGTATACTTCAGAAGCGCTCCTTGCAATACTAGCCCTTGATATTTCAAGGTACATACATTATATCTATATAAATTAAGTCATAATTTTTGTGATGCACTTCCTAAATTTTAAAGCAAAGACCTTGTGAGTTGTAAAAAGTATGATTTTACCCCAAAATCAACGTGTCGGGATACTTAAGTCAATCATCATATATAGGCGGGATTTGCATACCGAAAGTGAAGGGGGTGGGGGAGGGAACACAAACTACAACAAATTCACATACAAAATATATGAATTAGGAAAAGAGTGTATGTGTGTGGGGGAGGGGTGGGGACACGCCCCATGTCCCCCAGATCCCTTATATGTCAGTCCTACACATATACTAGCAAGGTTTAGAATTGTAGGTTGTAAATTTTGCAGATACACTGCAATTATTTTTTTGCAGACACACTTTAGGCTGCAGCTTGAGTACAAGGCCGCCTCGCCTGGTGGGGCCTAGGGACGAAGCTCGAGCTCTATCTATTCACCTTTTTCAAAATAAATGCTATCAAACTTTATACAAAATTAAAAACTACATGCTCAATAGTGAGACAATTTTGATCATTTCAATGAGAATTAGAGATCTTTTACATAGTCTCATATCTTTTACTGCAGTACAGTGTTGTCCTCGTTATTATGATAAACGCAAAACACTCGGCACACAACAATCAACTTATCAGCATATGAATGTAGCCAAGGGTAGACACCCCCCCTCCCTCCCCCTCCCAACGCAAGATTCCCCAAAAGTTTATACATTTTGCCAAAGGGTCCAGAAATTTTGCTAATAGACAATCACCTCCTTTTTTGGCTCTTTAACCTACCAACAGTTTTCCTCAATCTGGTTCCAATCTGGTTCCAATCTGGAACAACAGACAATTTTGCACCATGGTACCACCACGGTTCCATGCCGAGTGTAAACAGGGAGGTAGGTTTAACCTTAAGTCAGGTCGTTATGAATTTGTCAATGAAGATGTTCTTAAATGACAAGTTGTCTGTGAAAACTACCTCGGGGTTGCGTACTCCGTGTAACTGTGTAAGCTGAGCCATCCATGTTGTCGATCATAGGATTGTGACCTTACGGGTAGGTCATGTTTTGACGGCGTGAAACGCAAATTTCCACTTAAGGTTGGATTTTTTTTTTTTTAATTCACTGTGCAGGTGGGAAGAGAAGAGCAAACACGAACGGGAAAGAATGCGAACGAAAAGAATGCAAACAGGGGATGAACAGGGGTGGGGCGAACGGGAGATAGGATGGGGGAAGAGGACGAAGGGGAAGAGGACGAAGGGGGAAGAGGACGAAGGGGAAGAGGACGAAGGGGAAGAGGACGAAGGGGGAAGAGGACGAACGGAAGCAGAGGACGAACGGAGGAAGATGTCGAAAGGGGAGATTGCGAACGGGCGGGAGAGAGGACGAACAGGGAGGGGAGGACAGACGGGGGGAGGACAGACGGGGAGGACGAACGGTGAAGGAGAAGGCGAACGGGGAAGGGGAGGACTAATTTGGAGGGGGAAGACAAACGGGGAGGGGAAGACGAATGGGGAGGGGAGGACACGGGGAAGGGAATGACGAACGGGGAGGAGAGGACGAACGGTGAAAGCGAACGGGGAAGGGAGGACTAATTGGGAGGAGGACAAACTGGGAGGGTAGGACGAACGGGGAGGGGGAGGACGAACGGGGAGGGTGAAGACGAACGGGGAAGGGAAAGACGAACGGGGAGGGGAGGACGAACGGGGAAGGAAAAGACGAACGGTGATGGGGAGGACTAATTGGGAGGGGAGGACAAACTGGGAGGGTAGGACGAACGGGAAGGGGACGAACGGGGAGGGGAGGGCGAACGGGGAAGGGAAAGACGAACGGAGAGGGGAGGACGAACGGGGAAGGAAAAGACGAACGGTGAAGAGAAGGACTAATTGTGAGGGGGAGGACAAACGGGCAGGGGTAGGACGAATGGGGAGGGGGAAGACGAACGGGGAAGAGCAGGACGAATGGGGAGAGGAGGACAAACGGGGAAGGAAAAGACGAACGGGGAAGGGGAGGACTAATTGTGAGGGGAGGACAAACGGGCAGGGGTAGGACGAATGGGGAGGGGAAGACGAACGGGGGAGGGAAAGACGAACGGGGAGGGGGAGGACAAATGCCGGGGGTGAAGACGAACGCCGGGGATAGGACGAATGTCGGGGAGAAGACGAACGCAGGGGAAAGGACGAAAGCCGGGAAAGGACGAACGCCGGGGGAGGGGACGAACGCCGGGAGAAGACGAACGGGGAGGACGAACGGGGAGAGGACGAACACCAGGGAGAGGACGACCAGGATAGAGGACGAACGCCGGGAAGAGGACGAACGCCGGAGAGAGGACGCACGCCGGGGAGAGGACAAACGCCGGGGAGAGGACGAACGGGAGAGAGGACGAACACCGGGGAGAGGACGAACGGGAAAGAGGACGAACGCCTAAGAAAAGACGAACGGGAAAGGGGACGGACGGGAGAGAGGACGAACGGGAGAGAGGACAAACGGGAGAGAGGACGAACGGGAGAGAGGACGAACGGGAGAGAAGACGAACGGGGAGGGGCAGGACGAATGCCGGGGGTGGAGACAAACGCCGGGAATAGGACGAACGCCGGGGGAGAAGACAAACGCAGGGGAAAGGACGAAAGCCGGGGAAGAGGATGAACGCCGGGGAAAAACGAACGCGGGGAGAGGACGAACGCCAGGGTGGAGAGGACGAACGCCGGGGAAGGGGACGAACGCCGGGGAGGGACGAACGCCGGGGGGAGGGACAAACGCCGGGGAGGGGAAGAACGCCTGGGAGGGGACGAACGCCGGGAGGGACAAACGCCGGGGGAGGGTCGAACGCCGGGATAGAGGACGATCGCCGGGAGAGGACGAAGGCCGTGAGAGGACGAACCGAAGGAGAGGACGAACGCCGGGGGAGAGGACGTACGGGAGAGAGGACGAACACCGGGGAGAGGACGACCGGGATAGAGGACCAGCGCTGGAGAGAGGACGAACGCCGGAGAGAGGACGCACGCCGGGGAGAGGACGAACGCCGGGGAGAGGACGAACGGGAGAGAGGACGAACACCGGGGAGAGGACGTACGGGAAAAAAGACGAACGCCTAAGAAAAGACGAACGGGAAAGAGGACGAACTGGAGAGAGGACGAACGGGAAAGAGGACAAACTGGAGAGAGGACGAACGGGAGAGAGGACGAACGGGAGAGAGGACGAACGGGAGAGCGGACGAACTGGAGGAGAGGACGAATGGGAGAGAGGACGAACGGGAGAAGACGACGAACGCCGGGGCAGAGAACGAACGCCGGGGAAGAAAACGAACGCTGGGCAGCCGGGGGAGAGCTCGATCGCCGAGGGAGAGGACAAGCACCGGAGGAGAAGACAAACGCCGGGGGGAGAGGACGAACGCCGGGGGAGAGGACGAACGCCAGGGGAGAGGACGAACGCCGGGGAGGGGACGAGCGTCGGAGAGAGGACGAACGAGAGAGAGGACGAACGCCTGAGAGAAGACGAACGGGAGAGAGGACGAACAGGAGAGAAGACGAATGGGAGAGAGGACGAACGGGAGAGAGGACGAACGGGAGAGAGGACGAACTGGAGGAGAGGACGAACGGGAGGAGACGACGAACGCCGGGGCAGAGAACGAACGCTGGGGGAAAAAACGAACGCCGGGCAGCCGGGGGAGAGTTCGATCGCCGAGGGAGAGGACAAACACCGGAGGAGAAGACAAACGCCGGGGGGAGAGGACGAACGCTGGGAGGAGAGGACGAACGCCAGGGGAGAGGACGAACGAGAGAGAGGACGAACGCCTGAGAAAAGACGAACGGGAGAGAGGACAAACAGGAGAGAAGACAAACGGGAGAGAGGACGAACGGGAGAGAGGACGAACGGGAGAGAGGACGAACGGGAGAGAGGACGAACGGGAGAGAAGACGAACGGGAGAGAGGACGAACGGGAGGTAGGACGAATGGGAGAGAGGACGAACGGGAGAGAAGACGAACTGGAGGAGAGGACGAACGGGAGAGAGGACGAACGGGAGAGAAGACGAACGGGAGAGAGGACGAACGGGGGAGAGGACGAACTGGAGGAGACGGGACGACAAACTGAATGGGAGGGAATGGAAAGAGGACAAACGGGAGGAGACGACGAACTGGAGGAGAGGAGACGGGAGAGAACGCCGGGCAAAAAGCGAACGCCGGGCAAAAAGGGAACGCCGGGGAGAGAACGAACGCCGGGGGTACTCGAACGCCTGGGAGAGGACGAACGCCGGGGAGAGGACGAACGCAGGGGAGAGGACGAACGCCGGGGAGAGGACGAACGTCAGGGGAGGACGAACGCCGGGGAGAGGAAGAACGTCGGAGAGAGGACGAACGGGAGAGAGGACGAACGCCTGAGAGAAGACGAACGGGAGAGGACGAACGGGAGAGAGGACGAACGGGAGAGAGGACGAACGGGAGAGAGGACGAACGGGAGAGAGGACGAACGGGGAGAGAGGACGAACGGGAGAGAGGACGAACGGGAGAGGACGAACGGGGGAGAGGACGAACGGGAGAGAGGACGAACGGGAGAGAGGACGAACGGGAGAGAGGACGAACGGGAGAGAGGACGAACGGGAGAGAGGACGAACGGGAGAGAGGACGAACGGGAGAGAGGACGAACGGGAGAGGACGAACGGGAGAGAGGACGAACGGGAGAGAGGACGAACGGGAGAGAGGACGAACGGGAGAGAGGACGAACGGGAGAGAGGACGAACGGGAGAGAGGACGAACGGGGAGAGAGGACGAACGGGGAGAGGACGAACGGGAGAGAGGACGAACGGGAGAGAGGACGAACGGGGAGAGGACGAACGGGAGAGAGGACGGAGGGAGAGAGGACGAACGGGAGAGGACGAACGGGAGAGAGGACGAACGGGAGAGAGGACGAACAGGAGAGAGGACGAACGGGAGAGAGGACGAACGGAGAGAGGACGGGGGAGAGGACGAACGGGAGAGAGGACGAACGGGAGAGAGGACGAACGGAGAGAGGACGAACGGGAGAGAGGACGAACGGTAGAGAGGACGAACGGGAGAGAGGACGCACGGGAGAGAGGACGAACGGGAGAGAGTACGAACAGGAGAGATTACGAGCGCCGGGGGATAGGACGAACGGGAGAGATTACGAGCGCCGGGGGAGAAAGGACGAACGCCAGGGGAGAGGACGAACGAGGGAGGTGAATGGGCTAACTGGAATACGGTGAATGGAGAATAGGCATGATTGTGAGAAACTTGTTTGAGTTTTAACAGGGTAGAAAATCATTGACCCCGAGAGGAAGAGTAGCTTCACGGCTTACTCTAACGCTTATTTTGCGCATTTTAATAATTATTCGTTTACCTTTTACACTGGAGAGGATTAATTTAGTAGTCAAAGGCAATCTTGTATGACATGTATGAGTGAGGCTGAATTTCATGTAATTCTTACTTAAGTTGGTTAATAACTCCCCCATTCAGCTATTCGATAAGTCAGGAGAGTTCAAATGATCTAAAGTTTAGAAGCAACGAAGATTTACAATTCGAAGACATTTGGAAAAGAATATTTTCAGTCACCAAAATAGGATTTTCAATAAAATTGATTCAAATTAACATTTAGGAAAAAAATGGGGATGTGACGTCGATCTCATACAGTATAGACGTTACATTTCCAAACAAACTTCTGACACATTGAATGAAAGAGGGAATCTCGTCCCACAAAAATTGCTTGACACGTCCCCAAATCTGATACATAGCGGTGACGTCACAACCGCGAATGTTATTGGTTGGCTTGTCAGTATTTGGGTAGATAATTCGACCAATCAGAAACGTTGAATCGTATCGTCTGCATGTCCTATTTCATACAAAATCATGCCTGTCTGACCACTGAATTATTCCTTAAAAAGGACAGAAAAATATTTGTTTGAAACTGTACAATATAATACAATATTTTACATACATGCGAAACCATGGCAACAAATTGGCAATATCTATCTATCATCTACCTGTCTACCAAACTAGTTAATCTGCATTGTCGTTTTGCTATGTTGAGGTCCACTCTCTTATCACGCTAACAAAATATACTCTAAGTATATTGGGTACAATATACCATAAGTTTATTGGGTAATTGAGCATCATTTCTATACTCGAAAAGCTCCTGATTAAATATGTTATATATGTCATTACACTATGCTAGATGCATGTATATAATGTGAACGTTTTTTGTTCATTTAAAAATACTACAATCCATGCATATATGCGAAGCAGGGAGTTGTCTCCTTGTACGAAATAACTGGAAGATTGATACAAAAAGGTATAAACTGGGTGATTTCACGATCAAATTCTTATCTATGAAGCCGTTACTAATTACTGCAAAAATGATCGCTGTTGTCACTATTTTAAGCCTATACTCATTAATGATTACCATTCTTACAAGAAAAAAAAAAGCAAGCAAATACTTGTTAGCATACTTTCATTGTATTATATTTCAGTAATTACATAAATGGGAGTTGTAAACTTCGGCAGATTAATTACCGACAGACCGTAATCGCTGATTGGCTGTATTTCACATGGGGCAGATACATGTGTACAAAATAACCCGCTATTTTGAGAACAATGATACAAGTAGGGCCTACTACCGTATTTGTAAAGTATTTATCCGTATTGGCACTAATGATCACAAAACATTATCTGACGTGAAAAGATTCCCGAAAATGATTAAGAACCTTAAATGTGAAATTTGATACTCACTTTAGGCGGTCGCAATTTTGAGCCCTGATATAAAGACCCCATATGAAAATGTCAAAATTAGCACAGCCACTAGAAACCATGTCAGTTATACAAGCAAGGTGAAATATCTCCAGCAGTCAAGACCATGAAGACAGTAAGTATTCTTTTTAAGAGATATGATTTATCTGTCTATACCAAACATAGGAATGTAACGTAGCATGTCCTTCTTACCCCACCCACAACATATTCTTTATTCCTACACTAAAAATAATAATAATAATAATAACGCTGATAAAATAACTGCAGACCTCTTGCCAAAATAAACTTGTAGATACTAGCTTTACTTTGTGTCTCTAATAACTGAATAAAATATTTCAGTTTGTATTGTCTTAACAAATAAAAACATCATCAGTAAGCTCGCCTGCATTCACATACGTGAGCAACGGAAAACAGTAAACAATGACGGTATGCATTTCCCATAGGCGGGATGGGGGATGATGTCTCCCTCCCTCATCCAATAACTGTATTGACCAATACAATTACATAGGGGCCTACAATGAGCTGATTTCGTTATCGATTATCACAGATTTCTCGCAATCAAGAAAGAAAATTGAAAACCGGAAGTGACGTTACCAACACGGCTTCGTTTATTCATGGAACGATACCTTTGCTTGAATATAAACAATATTTGTTGACCGTTTAGACATAAACGTTTCACACATAAAACGTCCATCACTTTCAGACATGTCAGAAAAAAAAGAAAGTCAAAATTCTTAGCCAAAAGGGGGAGAGGGACAGCCTTTTTAATCCCTCGGATTTGATGGGGTAATATTCCTTGATCTAAGCTAAATGATCATATTTCCGCCAAACACACAGCCCATTAGGGAGGACGTGACCTGACGACAACTATACATTGTATACAAATTATTTCATACTGCCAAACAAATTTCAAGTGTATAACTGTATGACTTTTCAAAGTCATGAAGTTTAAAAATATTTAGCCACTGTTTGTGAGTTGTATTACTGTTCCTGGTCAGTTGCAGCGAAAAGCCGAGGTAGCTATACCTTCAGTCTAAACTGAAGAAATGTAACATTCGTAATTATTCCATAATTTTGACAGCTTTATGGTCTTACAGTCTTGAGATAAAAGTATCTATGTGCAAGAAAGCTGTAAAAAAGAACGAATGTAATTTGATGTAGGGGTTTCAGAATCATACGATCTGACGACCAGTCAGTTTAAAAATATCTTTTATTGCAACCCTTCATATTTTCGGAATGGAATTAGGTATTTTAAATTGTTTAAAGAAATGAAGTGAATTTGGAAAGGGTGGGCCTTTTTGTTTTCTTATGCAAATCATGCATTAGTCCACCATTTTTCTTAATAATTAAAAGCCGATTTGAATGGGTGTAGTTAACTGTGACAAAAAGCCCGAAAATTCATGTTTTGTTTTTTTAATTAGAAAACTGGGTTGGTTACTGTAACATGTAATATTACATGCTTTCTTGTAAATGTTTAAAATGATGAAATGGCTTATATACAACTTATCTTATCATCATCACTTTCGTGATATTCAGCTCTCATGCTGGAACTCTACATAATTTTCCAGAAATTGCACCTCCATAGTCTGATATTACCAATCTGACTGTCACCCACACTCATACTGGTGCATTTCTTAGTGTATCCTAACAGTAATAACCGCAGCAAGTTTAAAAATTTGTATTCAAAACTCCAAAATACTTCCCATTTCTTCCATGTTCCACGCAAAAAAAAATCAAGAATGGAAAAATAAACTTTATTATATAACGTTTTACCAATTTCCTCCTCCTCAGTAGGCTTCGTGGTCGTTTTGGCATAGGTCGCAGCTCTCCTCTGACAGGATTTCAGCTATCAGTGATTACAATCCCACTTTTCCCCATATATTAACCATGATTTCATAACTTGATTCAGTAAATCACAATAAGTGCATGTGACTACATGATTTACGAACGCTGATGTTTCGTGAATATACTACAGTGTGTTGCACGCTAAACTAGTGTAGTTCCAAGAAGTTGTTGAAATCCAAATTTGATGCAGCTTGATACATTTTATGCAATTTCCACTAAGTTCAAGGTGCATGCGTTTAATGTAAGTCATAATTTTAGCGTGCATGTAGGGAAGGAACACATTTACTTCAAAAATCGGAAATGACGCACGAGTGAATACAAGAACCGTAAAGAGATCTGCCCGTTAGTTACAAAATGAATAAACACAAATCACCTTTGTTCAAAGCGGTCTTAACTTTCTGACGTCACTTTCGTTTCCTCTCCATTTTTCTTCTTGTCGTTACAAATAACCGCCCTCAGTTCTCTCACCTCCTCCTTCAAAGATGCTATTTCAATCCTTAATCCGACATTTTCTTGTTCGAGAAGGGCGGCGCGAATAGCAATCTGATCTTCTTTCGCCCTCCGTGCATCACGTGATCTTTTCGCCGCTTCATTATTCTTCCGCCTCCGTTCCCAGTAAGCCGTATTTTTCAAATCTTCTGGCAGTGACCCACGCCTCCTTTTAAGTTTCGGTTCAGACTGATCGTCACTGTCACTTTTCTCGCCTTGTTGTTGAAGGACGGCTTGCACGGCGGCCGTTGCGCGTTCGTGAATTATCGTTAAATTTTCCGCTGAAGTATTTGAATCAACAGTTAGATTGAAAGTTCCATCCTCGTTAAATTCCGCCGTGACTGGTTTACCCGATGGATCAACATTCGTAAGGAGTATCGGTTGCAACTTGTTGGAATCCTTGTTGAATTTCGAGTTGGTTGTCTCTGGTGACGATTTCTCTCTCAGTATCTTATCCGCTTCCGTAGCAAGCGTCATTAAGCGCATGGCGGAGGATGACGAAGTCGCGGTGATGACTGAAGTTGGCACGGATAAAATTGGAGTGTTATTTGCAACAGTAAGGATGGAAGAAGATGAAATCCCCGTAGGAATGGTGAGAGGTATAAGCGGGTTCGCGGAGACTGTCGGAATAGTTAACGAAGCTGCACCAGCGGCGCCGAGAATACCCGACGAGTTATTCGTGTTTGAAACCGGAACACCCGACACTGGAAGTCCACTGAGGGCAGCTGCAATAGTGTTCATGTTCGTATTCACAGTCAAACCAGCAAGGAGATCGCGATTATGTGCAGTGTACAACTTAAAAGGTCGCACAGATTTTCCATTCGCTGTTACGAGTGAACTGGCGAAAATGCTGGCAGAAATTTGTGATGACAGTGATGACATGACTGTCTCACTAGCCACAACAGACAATGATAGTTTCTTATCTTCATCATTTAAACCTTCGCTGTGACCATTAATTGCTTGTTTAGCACTAACTATTACATCATGATCTCTATTCACAACACCGTCTTCCGGCTGGCCACTCTGTTGTAGCGAAGTCTCGATTACGTAATCGTCACTGTCAAACTCCTGAGTGCATTTTTGTGGTGGACGTTTCCTTTTCTTTGATCGTGAACGTTTACTACTTCGACCCCCATGATCACCAGCCCTTTCTGTTTCTCTCAATTTACTAATAAACATGTCCCCTCCATCAATACCTACAATATCGTTACCGTCGAACGGTTTTTCCACAATTAATTCAACCAGTACAGGTTCGTTTCTTATTTTCTTCATGGACAGATCCATAACTGTTTCGCATCGGCCGACATCGGGGGTTTCCGAAGATTCGACAAACTCGTTCGGCTCTTCAAATGTTATAGATATCGTTGTCGTCTCCTCGGTGTTATCGTCGGATTGGTTCGCTGCCATGGTTTGTGACCAGGGTTAGCCGAATTTCTGAAGAAAAAAAGAACTGGAAAATATTAAGAATTGTTTTAATTAAACCTTTTTAGCAACAGAAAATGGAAATAAATATTCCATAAATGTTTTAAGGATACCATAAAATTTAATAGCTAATGATGCACGACTCTCCAAGGTTTAGATGGACAGTAAGTCTGTCAGACCAGGGAAGTGACATACAGCCAGGAAAGTGACATACAGCCAGGGAAGTGAAAGTAATACTTGGAAAGAGAGCGTACGGATCAATAAGACAAACAAACTGAAACAGATACCCTTCCAAATGTTACCCTGATGATATTAAATATTCAGTAACTAAACAACAGTTATAAAGATTACCAAAATGGATCAGATTTTACCAACAGAACCGGACCTTTCAAACCTGGGGTTAAAATTTTGGCATTCATAAGCCCCGATTGGTAGGTATAGGCCTACAAATGAGATGTACCCATTGTTAGCAATTCCAAACGGTCACATTAAGGAGTTGTACCACTTTAGAAAGTGGTACCTCCTTGGTCACATGTTTCGGGCAGAATGACCGGAAGCTAATTTCAAATCTATTTTTTGTATTGGCTTGCTATTCTAGCAATTTCGAGTCCCTTGCATAAACTTTATGACAGCCGTCCTGTCAGTTACTTCGGTTATGCCTTTTCAACACATACTTTGCGAACCATATACAGCACCCCCCCCCCCATAGAGCTAGGATTTCACATTTAAAACATATTTAAGGGGATATCTTGGAGAAAAGAAAAGGGTGTGTGTGAGGGGTGGGGGAGGGGAGGGGTGAGAGGGGGAAGGGATGGGGTGGGGGAACGGTTCGCAGGCATTGCATCTGCAGGTAACAATGTGTTGATTATCCATCGACTGATCGATGAAAACTGGTTATTATATATATATTAGACATATATAAATAACTTAATACGGTCACATTCTTTACAGCAGTTTATTTTATTTTTTTAAAAACCAGAACCAAAAGCTTTTGTGGTCGATACTTTATCTCCTACTGATTGATTGTGTATTAACTGTTAATGTTACATCATGAAATATTTGACATGACATGAATCGTTCCTAAGATAAAATATGAGCATTTCAAGATTTTTACATTAAGCCCCGCCGCCTACTCATTAATATACATGACATCACCACCAAAAACACAAGAGAATATCTACATGGGTTATGTGTGTATTGCACATGACGTGAATCTAGTATGTCCTTCTTGAGATACCATGTCTACAAGGTCTTTTCAGCAAAACCATACCAAGCTCCGCTCACTACACATATTAATGAAATTCAACGTTTTTATACAATGAACACATATACACTAGCTTGTTTGTTAAAATATGAGCATTTAAAGATTTGTACATTAAGCCCCACCTACTCATTAATATGCATGACATCACCACCAAAAACAATACGGCACATCTATGGACCATTTGTGCACCACATATGACATGAATCTAGTGTTTCATTCTTGAGATATCGTGCTTACGAACTTGCTGTCACAGATGCACATACATACACACATACATGTACACATATGCCAGCATAGCTTACTTATGCTATCAGCATCGGAACCAAAATATCATTTCTTTTGAAAGTGCCAAAGATGAAAAGTGATCAAACAAACGAAGGTCCCCAGAGTCCCCACCCGATCCACCCCTCTCCCCCCTCCAAAAAAAAAAACACACACACACAAACAAACATCGCAGACCCTTTTTCGAAAAGTTGCTCATTATCGTGAAAACAATATTTGGGATATTTCATCTTTCTTTTCAGTTTGGTGTTAAGTGGGGGTGCATGCCCTGAACTATGTACCTTTTTGGGAGTCCTGATGAAAGCCACACAGGCACTTTTTTTTCTGAGGAAATTGGGCATGAAGTTTACGCTCTGTTGGTCCAAGGGGAAATATCTCTGAAGCTAGTATGAATTTCTCCTTCACTGAACTTCTGTATAGTTTTCAATGATGCGCAAACTACACACACATGTACGACTGGGGACAAGCTGACAAGTGTCAACTATTTGGGAGATATTTGACCCCTTGCAGGATGTGGGGTGTTTATAGGGGAAACAAGTACAGAATGCAATGCATTTTTTCAGGGTCCTTGGATACCCTAGACAGTAGTCGTTACATAGTGGATAATGCTATCATCATACAACTTTGATTGGGACAGAAATCACAGGAAGGCTACACAAATTTAAAGGATTAGTTCAGTGGTCAAGCGTTTTCATCTTTTTTTTTTAAAGAGGACTTCAAAAGAAACAAAATGGTGAAGAAAGCACTCCAAAATCCTTTTCCGTTGAGGAGAAATTCAAGTTTAAAGTTTGGCATCATTTCTGTAAAAACGACTGAAATCAGACTAGATTCTTTTGAAGTCTTCTTTCATATAAGATAGACTTGCTTGACTACTGAACTAATCCTTTAAAGAATTACTATTCAGATTCTGCATTCATTAGAAACTCTTCAAACTATATGATTAGCCATAACCAACCAGAGAAGTGCCATATTATATGAAATGCTAAGACTATTTCTGTTCAGAAGAACCAAGGTCTTTTTGGCAGTCTGGTGAACATATGAACACCATACACATTAAATTAACTTGAGTAATTCCATTTTATGTGCATATGTGGGGAATATCTTGAAGGCCGGAGATCCCCATTTCGATCACCCCGTGCATGTCGGATTACGTAATAATTTTGCCTCACGTCTTTTCGAGGAATACTTCAGTGGTAAAGCATGTTTATCTTATATGAAAGAGGACTTCAAAAGAAACAAAATAGTGAAGAAAGCATTCAAAAATTAAGGAGATATCTAAGTTTAAAATTTGGTATTGTTTGTGTAGAAACGACTGAACTCAGACTAGTTGTGATGTCATATCTTCAGTCTTTATGTATTTTATCATACTTTGTCCTGCGATTTTGAAACCATGGGATATTTGAAAAAGTAGTAAAACTGAATCTAGTTAGGGTATCTAAAAAATACCACCTGAAAAAAGTTTGAGGGAAAATGATTTAAATAGTGAAAAAATAAATAAACTTTCTTTAAAATACATGAAGATTTTAAGGAATCTGAGGCTGTGACATCACAACTTGTCTGATTTCAGTCGTTTCTACACAAATGATACCAAACTTTAAACTTGAATATCTCCTTAACGGAATAAGATTTTGCAATGCTTTCTTCACCATTTTGTTTCTTTTGAAGTCCTCTTTCATATAAGATAGACATGCTTGACCACTGAACAAATACGAAAATCAATGCAACTTAAAACCGGAGCTTACTTATTGATTGTTGTTTACATGCAGTTGCAAACTTTATTCCAAATTTTCATCGCCCACTTTGGAAACTTATTAATCAGTGCTTTCACCAGGGGTATATAGTACGTTATAGCCTGTTTAGTCTGAGAAGTGGTCTTTAACGTTAAAAGTACAAATTGAAAAAAGGTACGAAAACAAATATAAAACATCGGCCTAATATGAATAAGAGAAAATCACAGGAAGGCTGCACAAATTTAAAAGATTAATTCAGTGATTCAGCATGTTCACCTTTTTTGAAAGAGGACTTCAAAAGAAACAAAATGGTGAAGAAAGCATTCAAAAATCATTAAAAAGGTTTAAATGGCATATTACACAATACAAACATAGCAAATAGACACACAAGTTTGAAACCAATATTAAACAAAAGCAAGCAAATTGCTACTAAACTCACCATGGAAAGTAAAATTATAAAAGCAAAAACATTTAAAGTAAAATGAAGAGAGTAAAACGAAAATAACTTAAAGGGAATTGTTTTCATTATTTGGGCAAGGTGTAAGTGTATCATGCATATGTATCAATAAATTCCCCAAATAGGTTACTATTTGTTTGTTTTCGTCACCAAAACAGATAATCAGAACATGCTATAAGCAAAAAAACAAAAACAAAAACAACACACACAAATGAAAACCCGCATAAAGAAGAAAATTCAATATTTCTTGTGAGGTAATTTCGTTTAGATATAAGTATATATGAATTTTTTAAGTTATCCAAATCACAACTTATGATCTCGTGTGGACGTTTCTCTGGCTTGGCACGACTTATTCGAATTTGAAGATTCGCGGTTCTTTTCTTAAATTTTTCAACTTTCTGCATGAAAACAAATCTTACCTTTTTCGCAATTTCTGATTCAATACAACACATACATCAAAGTTAACAAAAGCATTCTCAAGCCAAAAATCAAAAGCACAACAACAAAGATTCGTAGAAATTCCCAGTTCAAGTTAGCAAAACATCTTCAGAGAATCAGACGCATGTAAAATGACTGTCCAGTTTATCAAAGGATCGTCCACACACTTGCGTTGTCATTTTCTCTCGCCTTGCTCAAGGGATTACGTAATGAGTGTGGTTGTTTTTACGAGGACTCCTTGCGTAAAAAAAAAAAAAAGTTCTGACCTTGTTTTAAGGTCTCTAAAAGGTCACAACTGCAAAAGATTACGTAATATAGCCAGGAAGAACAAGGTTCCTTTTCAGACGAAAGAAGAAAAGACAAAAAGGAATCGTTGAATTTCCAGGACCCATGGGCACCCTTTAGGCTTTATAATATAGAGGTCTACGGACACGTAGGAATTTCTATGTTGATTAAAAGAATATTAAATATGAGCTGATCAGTTTTTTTTTTTAATTTGGAAAATAACACTTTTAGTTTTTGAAATATGGCTGATCAAATATTGATCGGTTTTTAATGTAGGGTAACCGAGGTGGGGAAGGGGAGGGGAGGGAGTGAGGGGAGGGAGGGAGGGGAGGGGAGGGAGGGGAGGGAGGGGAGGGAGGGGAGGGGAGGGAGGGGATGACAAAACGAAGAATTCAATTTCAAACTCACTATGCCCAATAGAGACAGTAACCTGTTAACCTTCATGCTCTAATGTATTAACACAATTTCAGTTAAAGTTGTTCAAGAGGGCTGTGACAAAAGTGAAACGCGTCATATTCCCCCTGTATGAGGTAAAATGACACAGTATAGTAATGATTTAATTTGGTTAAGTTTAAAACATAGGTGAAGGTAAAAATATAACAAATTTGAAGGTTTCGTCCTTTGTGAGATACCATGTTTACAAGGTCTTTTTAACAAAACCATATTAAG
>JAIGNY010001511.1:3310000-3515000 GCA_020152595.1 Chiridota heheva
AACTGAGTAAAATATGGAATTCAAACTTATACAAGAGAAAAACCACTTATAATTTTTCACACCAATGTTATTTTAGTCTTACTTTATGGCTCTGAAACCTGAAAGTTCCTGAAAATAAACTGGACATATTTCAAAGGAACTGCCTAAGGAAAATCATGAAAATAAGATGGCCAATAAAAATCAGCAATGATAAATTATATCATGAAAGAACACAGACAATACCAATTAGCAAGACAATTTAAACAAGAAGATGGAGATGGATTGGACATGTGCTAAGAAGAGAAAATTATTATTATATTAAAATCACATTGTTTTGGGCCCGGGATGCCAGAGGGAAACAGGAAAAGAGGAAGACCAAAGACAACTTAGAGGACAGTTGAGAAAGAGAGGAAGGAGCTTTGGTGACAGAATTTGCAAGAGACAGGAATAAATGGAAATAGCTACTCCATGAAGCCTCAATCGCCAGTCAGGAGAAAAGAGCGTTAACAGGTTAAGGTAAACATCAACATTCAAAAGTGGTTGCCACGCCATTTTGTAGGGCTTTTACGAAGGGTAGAGATTTTTGAAAATTATTAATTTTGTTTAAAACGTCACCCCTATTACTTGGCGGGTTAGGGGCGGCGGATGAGGGCAAACAATTGTTGTATGCCTAAATACAAAAACTCCCCCACTGATCGTAAGTTTTGAAATAAAACAGAAAAAAACTATAAATCTGTGCAAGGTTCCACTTACTGACATGTCGTAAGTTATTACCATAATTTTGGGGATTGCGCGTCGGTCAGCATTTTCATTCCCAAACTATCAGCCCCAGAAAAAATGTTCTTTTAAGTAGGCTTATAATGTATAGGCTACATATTCTGGCAAATAATAGAGCCTGGGTGCCGTTCAAATTTGGGCTGACATGATCCGGGTAATAGGCTAAAATAAAGACAATTCCATTTTTTCCCTATCCGAATTATGATAAAATGCCAGGGTGAGAAAAATGGGCAGGATTGAGGGACAGGATAGATCAACTCTACAAAAAATATACTAAAACGGGTTTAACGTAAAACTTAAGAAAATATTGCTATGGTTACTAAGAAAATCAGGGATAGACAAGATCCATAATCAAATCATAAATTCTGATCATGTAACGTGCATTTTATACAGGTGGGATTACGACCGTAGGAGGGGCGAAGGGGGCTATTTGAAAAAGAAAAACACACAACATAAATTGTATCATTCAGGCAATCATATAAATAGATAAAAAGTGGTTGCTGTCACCCTACCTACCCAACAAAATTGGTTCCTATTCAAACACATATGTTTGTTATTTGGTCTGAATGGGTATTGCTTTATTGTATAAAAGGTATAACAAAAAACTTGAATTTGGCCACAAAATAAAAGAAGATTTGCCTATAGGCCTATACATGTAGCCTATATCTATGGCATACCCATTTTTTTTGCTGAAGCCAGTTACAGCAAACCAATATTATTTAAGGACCAACTCAATGTCTAAGAAAATAGAAACTGTTGAAACTCGAGGTGTCACCCTGGACCAAGCGCCCCCCTAATTCACCTTCATAAAGTTGGAAGAGTGGGTGAGGGGTGAGGGGGTGAGAGGGGGGGAGGAGGGGAGGGGGAAGGAAAATAATATTCCTTCACAAAGTGGGGGGCACATTTTCCCAAAATTCTGTATTGTTCGTAAATCCTGTATGAAAGTGGGGGAACAAGTCTCTGTACCCTTGGGGATTATAGCTCCGAAGCCCATCTTAAAGTTGAAGTCCAAGCAAATAACTAATCCAATGATAGATGCAACAATTACGTTCCCCCTTTCCTCACTGGGTGCAAGTCTAGCATTTTCACTGGTTAATAGCTCCATGGTCTAACAGTCTAACATACAAAAACATATTATATTCCTCAGTCTGTTTGAATTTGTAGTTTAAATGCTACCAAATGTTCTCAAATGGCAGAATCATTTAAATACATTTTAATACTGTAGAATAATTTGAGAGCCTACTTAACAGCTTAAACACTTGAAATCATTAACAAATCATTACTATGGTTTTGTATCTAAATCAACAAGTTTTATTACACGTCACAAAACAGTGGCATCAAACTGTGTGTGTCGAAATATATACGAAAAAATCACATTATGAAGAAGATCCACGAAATTGACCTAAAGTTGTGAAAAACCTCAGACAGTCAGAAATAGAACATAATGGACATAAAAGAAAATGCTATATGCAGATGATCTTTTTATAGATAAGGCCAAAATAAAATAGGCCTAGGCCTATATGTCATGTAAGTCCACTGCACTAGGTAAGTTTTCCATGAGATAGGCCTAATTTTTATCCTTCATTTAACGATCAGGAATTATAGGGAAATAAAATCAGAAACTAACCTATTTTTATTTTGGCGTAACCTTTAGATACTTTATTGTCGAGCTAAATATCTAGTTTTAAATTTTAGAAAATGTTATATTTCAGCTGGAGAAACTATCACAATCATTTTATTACAAACGAAAAAGAAAAAGAAAAAAACAAGAAACTGATCCAACTTCCATTTAATCCTTAAAATATTTAAACTAATATTATGGCCTACATGATCGCCAAATTCTTCAACACTATTGCAAAGCATAAACAACCACGTTACCGCACGCCGGTCATGACCTACCATAAGCCCATCCCCGATATGAATATGAAAATAAAATGTGAACCCGAGAAAAATGGCTTCGCATAAAGAGCCTTGTCCATTTGTGTTGAACTGTATGGCGTAATAATCAGAAAATTACGCGATCTTAGTTCTTACGTAACAATTTTGAATCACTAATTTAGGTTGTATAAAGCTACAAACAAAACAGATTCCCCCTGATATCAACTCAGGATAATTTTCTTAAAACAGGCGATACAATTTTTGGGCGAAAATATTTGATAAACGCGAAGAAGAAAGACAAGAAACTAAGGCTTACGTAATGCTGTTCACAATTCACTGACGCAATTTCAAACACGTTCTTACCAGGTCTAAGATTATTAGCTGAACTTTCAAGTTGCTTGTTAGAATATTCACGAATTTTAAGCTGCAATAAAACACAACATTTGTATTAAATTATTTCCAAAATATTCCGATCCAACGAAGCTTCCCCCAAATTCAAACCGCGAACACACAACGAATAAGCCTGAATAAAATGAATATAACGGTACATCATATTAGCTTCAGGAAACAAAGCACTATACGCTTACCGCTATTTTTGTACGGCCGGCCTTGTACTTATCGGGACAACGACCTGATCGTGAACTAGACCGTGGGCTGTGGCAATGAATAATGCAACGTTCAGTTATATCCACCAATCAGGGAAGGTGTTTGAAAATCTCTCCCGCTGTGAAATGTCTATCATCGTATTCTATTGGACATAGTTCTAGCATTACGTAATGACCTCTCGCGGGGATTTTCGGGAGGCCATTTCAGGACACGAAACGTTTGTTGTAAGTACCAATACCAAGGTCAGAATTAGTATAGAGAAATCAGAATAGCAAATGTATATCAAACATTGTGGGCGTTGAAAATGGAAATGCCCTCTTCATCCTAAACTTAAGGAATACGTGTAAGAACCACAGGATTGTTCAAGATCGGTAGCTGATCAACCTTGTTAATGTAAGTCGTTGCATTGAAATGTTAACGTATGCAGGTTTTCAGACATGTCTGGATAAGACTAAATTTCCTCACGAATTCAAGACATTACAATGAGCAGTGGAAATGGGATATAAGTATGATTTACAACCTTACAAAGGTATATAATATTAATTCTAATCGAGTATCTAATAATTGTTGATAAGAAGTTATATGAGAAGTAGAATTAATCAAGTTAAACTTACTGCAGTTTGTTGAAATCTTCTTCGAGGTATTTTTTTATGTTTTTGTTTCAAGTAGTTTATTGCCTTCTCTATTCAACTTTGACAATGTATTTGTATAGTATAGACCTGCATATTTTGTTCAAGATTATGGTCCGGGCCTTCTGGTAATGGGTGAGATTTCCCCTGGGATTTGCTAACCAAAAGTGGTGAAAGTTCCCCCTTCCCCCTTCATGGGAGAGGAGCAAAATCACGCTGAGATACAAACAATTACCACATAAAAGACATATAACTTTTAAAAAAGTAGGTGGAAAATATACTCCTTAATTGCTCCCATAAATCCCGCTTATGGTGCTGGGAGTTGCTAAGAAACAAGCACGTAGCCCATGCACGAGCTGCCCCCTCCTTCGCCCACAGGCTTCGGTTTGCTTTAGATAAAGGTTAGTGTTTTATATTACTTTTTCCCCGAACCTTCAAATTGAGTGTCGTTGTGTGGTGCGAGGCTGTAGCAGCACATAGCCAGAAGACCTGCGATTTGTTTTGGAAGAAGGAAGAGGGATGGGAGGGGGAGGGGGGCGCATAGCCAGCAGACCTGCGATTTTATTTTGGGAGGGGGAAAGAGCACGTGTAGACGACAGCTCTGATAAAATATTACACTCGTTTTGGACGGTACCGTTAACCACGCGATTTTCTATTTGGATGCAAATAGCGTATACTTAAGCAGCTAAATAGCCTAACCAAGCAGCTAAGGGTCATAGCGGATTACATCCTTAAAAGTTTTGGGGAGGGAGAATCGACTTAAGATTATTGACAAATCACTTTGTTATATGAAAAGGACTATTTTAAGCGCAAGTGAGCATTCAGTGCAAAATATGGCAATGGCATATAGTGTTTACCTTGGTTTTCCCCACCCCTCCCCCTCACCCTTGGCAACGTGCCTGCACTCTTAGAAGAAAAAGAAAGGTTCTAACTTGTCACGTATTTGGAACCTTCTCGGGCTCTTTAAGGATTATTTCTGAGAGTTACTTAGGACAAAAAGGTTCCAACTTGTCATGTATCTGGAACCTTCTCGTCTCTAGAACCTTTTTTTCTAAGAGTGTGGAGCGCATTTGTAAGACGAAGTCGTTTTCTTCTTCTTATAATTTGTTTGTACCATTTATCCCACACAAGTACAAAGAAGAACAAATATTAGAAGCAATTAGTTGATGTGATAGGCCCATGGCCTACCTTAACATTTTATGATAAAGGTGCATGCATAAATGCCCTACCAATTATCCTCAAAATGTTTGGGGAGGGAGAATCGACCTAAGACTGTAAAATGTGTTGACAAACCACTTTGTTATATGAAAAAGGACTATTTGAAATGCACAGTGACCAAAAAGTGCAAAATATGGCAATTGCAAATTAAATTTACCTTGTTTTTGCCCTGTCCCCTCTTCCTCCCATTGGCAACGTGCCTAGAGTGCATTTGCTAGACGAAGTCCGTTTTCTTAATTTTGTGTACTATTTATCCCACAGATATACACAAGTATAAAACTATAAGGGCAAATATTACAAATATTGCGGTGCAGCCTATGACCTGCCTGAACTTTCAGTAATGTTTATAGCCTACATATCAGATTTTCAGCACACTGTGCTTTTTCATGTGACGTATAAGGTGCATGCACATATACCAATAAGATAATTTTATGGTCCAGCTCTACAGCTCTACCCTCTTGCTTAATATTTTGACTATGTGTCTGCATGCGAAGAAACGGGTAAAGAAACATGATACCAGGATTGATGAGGGGACCTTGAAATTGGGAGTTTCCCTGGGAGGTGGCATTTTCCACTCCACTTGGGATCAGGGGAGGGAGTATAGGTCTTTCCTCAATTTGTAAAAATCGTAAATCCGCTGCAATCTGAGCGTCTCTGTTGTGCCTTGAAAAGACTTGTTAATGATAACTACTTAGATAAAAAGGTTCTAAACTTGTTAAAAGAATGTAGCCTTAAAATCCGATTAATATCAATATCACATATTACCATTTGGATTTTTATTACATTTTATCTTAGTAATGATCGCTATATCACCTTATATGCAGACCCTTTATCCACACAGGACTAAGCTATACAAAATGCCTTTGGTTGCAAATTTATTGGTTAATATTTTGACATATTGAAGTTTCCTAATATGCATGCACAGCTTGTGTAGAATTGAATTTGTTGTGGGCTCAATCCCCCAAACCCAATTAGTTAAAACGTTCACCTCTTCCATCGCTCCCATGATGCCCCTCCCTCCCTTTCTCTCTCCCTCCCTTCCTCCTTCCCTGCCTCCCTCCCTGCATCCCTCCCTCCCTCCCCCTTGCTCTCTCCCTCCCTCCCGCCCTACCTCCTTCCCTTCCTCCCTCCCCTCTCCTCCCATCCCTCCCTCCCTCCCTCCCTTCCCCCTCCCCTCACTTCCTCCTCCCTCCCTCCCTCCCACCCTGCTTCCTCCCCTCCCTTCCTCCTTTCCTCCCTTCCTTCGTTCCTCCCTCCCTCCCTCCTCCCTCTCCCCTCCCTCCCTCCTCCCTCCCACCCTTCTTAATCCCTCCCTCCCTCCATGCCTTTCTCCCTCCCTCTCTCTCTCCCTCCTTTCCTCCCTCCCTCCCTCCCCTCCCCCCTCCCTCCCTCTCTCCCTCCCTCCCTCCCACCCTTCTTAATCCCTCCCTCCTCCATGCCTTTCTCCCTCCCTTCCTCCCTCTCTCTCTCCCTCCTTTCCTCCCTTCCTTCGTTCCTCCTCCCTTCCTCCCTCCTTCCCTCCCTTCCTTCCTCCCTCCCTCACCAGGTAGGCAACAAACATACAAAGGGAGCCTAAGCGGACTTGTCAGGCAATACCTCCACCCAACGAAGTCGACTTTACCACGACAGGCATGGAGGAAGAACAACAGCAGAGATGTTATATTATATTATACTACAACAATTCTTTTTGCAAGATTATGCTGGTTTCCTTAAACGTATCCTGGGGCGTAGCAAACTTTTGGATTAGAAAGAAGGGAAGGGAAAGGGGGAATGGGGGAGTCGAAGAACAAAAAAATGCTGATGCTGTAAAAATAAATTCTCTAAAAATGGGTCAAACAATTTGTTGTGTACCTTTTAAAAAGCAAAATTTTAGCAATATTTCAAGCTGTTGTTGATTTGGGAAGAAGGGGGGGAGGGGGAGGGGTGGTATTGAAAAATCCAGACGACATCAGTCCTTGTTTGTACCCATACTATCATGACAAAACAATGAATCCATTTAACATTTCAGCGCTAACATACCATATCCCGAACGGGAGATCTCCCAATCGGAAGATTTTTGTCATTATAAGCCACAATGCATTTTCTAAATTCCAATTTTTTTAAAGGAAAATCATAACGGTATAATAGGTTTAAGCCAAAGCTAGGAAAAATGCATGCCGATGAAATTTAACTTTCACCAGGGAATTTTAAAGTAATCTTTAAAAATTAATTTAGATCTTTTCTGAACTACAGATTTTAACATTTAAGTCACCATCAAAAGCTCAAATTATACAAAAATATTCATTTCAATATCATTTGCAAAGTATACAACTTAAAGAATTTGAAAAGCAAACAAAAAAAAAAAAAAACGGTTGAACTTATTAGTAAGTTTAAATTATGGTCACTGCGCATGTCCCATCTCCCGTGGACCGGACTGTTTAATGGCACCTGAAAAACAAAGCTCTGATTGATTGAACTTCAACATATACAATAAGACGTCACGGTGTAATCAAATAATACAGCACCAGCAATGGCGTGGTGGCATAGGGGGTGGGGGAGGGGGAGGAAGGGGAAGGTGGGGAGGGGGGGGGGGTAACTTCCCACAGTGAAGCCTTCTAAAAGGGCTCCAAGTGCTCAAGGGGGAGCCAAAATCGTCCTGAGAACATATTTTTTAGGCCCTGGGAAAATTTACGTGTTGACGACAGGTTGATCAATAACTTTTTCCTATACTATTAATGATAAAACACGTAATATTCAATTTTTGTTGTCCAAAAGTGCATGAATTTTCCACAGAAAAAAACCCTAATTTTCCTGGGACTTCCCCCCAAACCCCACCATCTGGCCATTGGCACTCGAGCGGGTCTCTGGATTTCGCGCTTGGACAGTATAGCCGATGCATGGCGATAGCTCTTTGTAAATATTTGTCTCTGCCCAGCCCCACCAAGTACCACACAAAGGAAATTTCCTTCATTTTGCTTCAATTTTGGGGATTTTTTTTTCTTTTTTCTATTTTCAAGAAATTTCCTTCATTTTCGGGAATTTTCATTTTCCGATATTTTTTTCCTTTTTCAGTTTTCGGGAATTTTAACCAAAACAGCGCTTCCAAAGGCTTATCCCCCTGGACCCTTCCAGAGCTTTGTCCCTAGATTTAAAACACTGATTTTGAGCATGCCAGTTTAGATCTATGTGCCCAACGTTTTACTCTTATGAGGATTTTTTCAGGGGAAGCCGAATTTCCCTTGCTCTCCCCCCCCCCTTCTCCTTCTTCTTTCCCAGAGAAATATGACCCACCACGCCACTGAGCACCAGAGAGGTGAACGTATATATAGAAAAAAAAGAGATAAATATATAGAATGGTATGATATAAGAGAAGGTAAACTAAAAGCACAGCAGGTTGGAGTTTAAAAACGGCGATATTCAGCTGCATTTTATGGAGAGAGAGAGAGTTGAACACACAATTACAATGACGGGGTCGTCGCCTGCGTATTCGGTTATGATAGTACACATGCTATCACGAAACGCTTAATACGACCCGGACGAGAACACAGGTACGACGTACGGACAGACGTAACATCGACAACCAAGTCAATGTCCACGGCCTTTGATAACCAGTTGTGGTGCACTGGCGTGTCTACCCACCCTAGGCTTGAACCCGGGGCCTCGTGGTCTGTAGACAGGTAGTTTGTTCCTTTTATACTTCCAACTGATTTGTAGTAATTTTAAAGGGCGTGGTTAACATGTCCTATGGTGACACTGGCATTTAATTGTCATAATGTGCGTCATGATACCCAAGCAGTTTTCACTTCGCTCATATCTGTTCAAAAAGGCAGTCTTTAAATGTGAATAAGGGTCACATTGTTTCTTGAATTTTAGTTCGAGGGGTAAAAGATAGAGGGGGAGATGGAAGAAAGGGGGAACAAGAAATAAACATCTTTCATTTTACATATAATTCAAACATTTTTGTATTCTTTATTACAAAAACAATGCTTTGCAGTTTTTTCTTTTAGACAGAGGGGATGGGGGGAGGGGGATATTTCTACCCCTTACCCCTATGGCGAGCTTGTTTCTTGAATAAGTATACCTAGGAGATTAATTTGGAAGTGTCAATATTCAGCTGATTTTAAAGATCTATGGAAAGGTAGCAAAACTTGAGCTTAATCGGAATAAGATATAATATAAACAATCAAATAACAAAAAGTTTCAGCAAAATCTGTTAAAAATTGGCTTTACAGCTTTTTAAATTTCAATACCTTATTCTAAATTATGCAAATTTGTATGTCAATTTGTGACACCAGAACGAGAAGATCTCTAAATTGTTAACTTTATTTGAATGGGAGCAGTTAAATATACGTGTAACCATGAGGCTTTGAATCACCGTCATAACCATCACTCAAATTTTAGCGGCAAAAAATAATCTGTTGATTTTCAATGACTAAAATATACCACAGAAATATAAAAAATTACATTTAGCATTTTGAGTTGTCCTCTTTTACAGTGGCGTATTCAGCTTTCTGCACCGTCGGGGGGGGGGGGGGAGGGGAGGGAGGGGGGGCAAACGAAAAAGGTTGTATCGAGAGATGTATACCGTGTAGGAAACTGGGGAGGGGGAAAGATAAAATACCATTATACATATATACCATAGGGGCCCACAGGGTTCCATTCGCCCTGTAGGGCCCTAGCTACGCCACTGAAGTTAACCCTTCTCTTTAAATGCATCTGTCGTGATTATCAGTATACGAAAAGGTATGCAAATTTTACACCATTAATTTGTAACCCCCACCCCCCTTATCCCCTCCGCTTGTTGGTTGACGAACATTGCCACTTTATCAATCTTTATAGCTAAGTAATTACAATCATCAAATGATTTTTAATCAGCAAATGTTCAGTTCACACATAAAAGATAAAAGAAAAAAAACATAAGTTTTTGCCAATAGATGGCTGTTTATTACTCCCGATCTCCTTGGAGAAAAGCAAATGTCTCTATTATTTACTTCAAGATCATATTCTTTCAATGGCATACAATTTGACAAAAAAATAAAGATACAACTAATTACTTTTAGGTCATAATATGAATTCAAATATAGTACATTTACGACGAACAACATTTATGTACGTTGCAAAGGTCACCTTGAAATGAACAATAAGCTGCGGAAACACAAAAACATGATCAGAAAAAAAAACAATAGTACTTGTGGAAAGAAACTGTTGGGAGTTGAAAATGTGCTTAGGTTTTCATATTAATTGCAAGCTAATAAATAAAATGTTTTAAAACAAAAAATATATTTGGGTAAGACTCAATAAATTGGGTCAACATTAGGGTTCAAATAATGGGAAAGGCTGACCTTCAGTGGATTAAATTTAAATATAACTGAGGATTTTGAAGTGAATTTATTTCTTTCTTTATTTTTTCAAAAATAAACTTAGCAGTTTTACAAGTCGAAATGATTATCAATGTATTTAAAGCTCTCGACCTAAAAGTGAAGTCATTTTTTTTTTCAAGTCAAATGATTTTTAAAATAACATTAGTCTAAATTTTGATTCTCGTGTCTTTGAAAAATGTCTTAATTAAGTATTCATAAGAATTAATTATAAATAATTTTAACATTGGTACGAAGGGTTTTCATTAAAATCACAGGCAAAAAAAAAAGATCTTTAAATTTTCTTAAGATTCAAGAAAAATATGCGACAGCTTCTTTAAAGGAGACATAGGGGCCTACAGTCTGACATAATCGTTATTTCATACGATAGAATTAAAAATAACAAATTTTCACTGTTTCATAACTCCCGAAGCAATCTAACACATTTTTTTGTAATTTGTAAAAACTTTAAATGCTACTACTTAATAGTACCATAGGAGCTGCCATTTTGATTTTAAAACATGCAGATTATGTCATCAGCCCCGCAGGATGTTGGAATGCTTTGTATTTCTAAATAATCTACCTCAAAATTTCTAGCTTATGAAAAAATAATTTTCTTTTGTAAGGGTCAAGGAACTTTTTGTGTACACATGAAAATGTCAAAAGATGCTGTTAAAACTTTGTGTCACATCATTAGAAATACATTATAATACTAATGTCCCTATTGGGGAAATTATGTCATGCACAATATCTCAATACAGAATTGAACAAAATGGCAGCCCCCATGTGTCAACTTCAAACATGAATAACTTGAGATAGGAATAAGATTTTGACTTGTTGTTTTTGGTAGGTGGTTAAGATTGGAATCCTCTATCATATGAAATAATGATTGTGTCAGACTTTGTCTCCTTTAATCTAAAAGAACTAGTTTTAAATTCATCAGGAATTTCAGATGAAAAATGGTCAGAGAAGAACTCAAAAATATTGTTTTTCACAAAATTAATATATTCAAAAGGCATCCCATACCTGCCTAAAAAAAAAAAAAAAAAAAAAAACATGCTCCAAAAAACACTAACATTAAAAGGCCAGTTATCGTGCATTATGGACGGTAAAATAGATTTTTTACTCGTGTGTTTTGATTGGTCGAATACCACATAGATCAGTTTACACCTACACAGATGAGCAAATCAGTAACTGTCTTGGATCAAGTTACTGCGTGCTGGAGTAAAAGGTACGCCACCACAGTAAAATCACGACAAATGGCCTTTTAAGGGAAATTTGGAAAAGCTTTTATATTATATTAGAAGAAATGATTAAACATTTTAAGCTTTCACCTTTTGAAAGCAATATGTCCCCCTCCATCAAAAAAAAAACTTATATCAGTATGAGTATTCAACAAAAATATTGTAAAAATGGACCAGCAGTACAAAATTAACCCAGTAAAACCTCATTTTTTGGGACCTGCACTATGAAAATGAGAGAAAAAAAAACACTTTTTTTTTTAAGTACAATTATTTTTTTGATGTAGTTAAAAAAGACACCTGCA
Organism: Chiridota heheva; assembly: GCA_020152595.1. NCBI lineage: Eukaryota > Metazoa > Echinodermata > Holothuroidea > Apodida > Chiridotidae > Chiridota > Chiridota heheva. Next base: position 3,321,970 of record JAIGNY010001511.1, read on the forward strand.
ATATGAAAAGCACCAGCTCGGGTGTCACATATACAAATACCTCACATATCGAAGTCCCTCCCTTCACTCCCCCCCCCGGGAAAAATATGTTCAAAACTCAAATTAATTCATTTTCATACTAGCAATGTAGGATGAATGTTTGTGTAAGGAGTCAATTAAAAGTTATGTCCTTCTGAGCCAATAAAGCTTCATTTAGGCAGGCGCTCACCCCCCCTCGTTTCCTTGGTGCAAGCAGAGGAGAATACTAGACTCCACCTAAACGAGACTCCAGTCCATCACATACTTTCCTACCCAGCAAGTTGGTCACAGCTGAGCTGAATGGAACAATTGGAAATGGGAGTGTTTTGCTCTAGAACACAATGTGATACCCAGAATGAGAATTAAACCAATACCATCAGAGTACGAGTCAGAAGTTCTACCACTGAGCTACCATGTTTTCTTTATGTAAGGAAACTAATTAAAAACCTCACCCAATTTGGCAATTCTGGGTTTACCATATCTGATTTCACCTAATAATTATAGCTGCAATATTCCACTACTAAAGTTTCAAATAACATCTGCCTTAGTGGACCTGCTTGTAATCAATCTTTTCAAGACTTTCAGCAGATCCCCTTGTGCAAAACCTTTGACATTGAAAATGATGTGTAATAGCCTCTTTTAAAATACTTCACTTACAAATTGAGTTGTTTCGTATATCTTCTGTGACTTAAAAGCACCCCAATAATCAACTTGGTTTGTATATGATTTTGGTCTTTTCGGGAGAAGGGGAAGGATGGGGTGAGGAGGGTTGGGTGAGGAGAGTTGGGTGGGGTGAGGAGGGTGGGGTGAGTAGGGTGAGGTGAGGAGGGTGGGGTGAGGTGAAGGTGGGATGAGGTGGGTTGGATGGGGTGAGGTGGGTCGGATGGGGTGAGGTGGGTCGGATGGGGTGAGGAGGGTCGGATGGGGTGAGGGTCGGATGGGGTGAGATGGGGTGAGGGTCGGATGGAGTGAGGGGGAGGGTGAGGGGTGGGTGGGGTGAGGGGGGAGGGTGGGAGACGGTGGGGTGAGGGGAAGGTGGAGTTGAAGTGAGGAAGGTGGGGTGAGGGGAGGGTGGGGTGAGGGTTGGGGTGAAGAGGGGAGGGTGGGGTGAAAAGGGGGAGGGTGGGTTGAGGAGGGTCCTCATATTTTGAAAATTTAAAAGAAAAATAATCATCTTCAATACAGACTCCCAAATGATGACACCCCTGTAGTCAATCATAAAAAACATAGTATGGTTGGAAAAAAGACAAAAAAAATCAGAAAAAGATTAAAAACTTGAAGAAGGGCTCCCAAATGGTGACACCCCTGTATATAGTCAGTGAAAAAAAAATAGTACGTTGAAAAAGTTCAAAGAACAAAAGCACCATCAATCCAAATTTGAGAGAACTATACCCAAACCCCTTGGTCATACTGGTCTTGTCATTGATACAGTAACTCTTATAAAACAAAAGCTCTAAAGGCCACTTAAGTCACCCAATAACCCCAAAATTGCTTCCCACTACATTATCTTAACAATTCTCTATGGAAATTGTTGTCTATGCCATGTTTTCTTCTAATAAAGCTCAAGATGTTTTCTTCATGTACGTAGATTTTAAGAAGTGAAAAAAAGTTTACAAAACATTTCTGTTTCCTGTATAATGTAGTCATGGAGGGCAATTTTCATAAAATGGCAAATTTTGATTTATATTTATATCATATTAATATTCATTTATATTTATCATTTCTAAGATTACAAAGAGGCAGACAGTTTTGAGATTAGATGAATTTTACTTTAAAACACTTTTTTTTTCATTCCTCTGAAATTCTCTCCAAGAACCGTAACCCCCTTTTTAATTTCCACACCTTACTGCCCTTTGTTTTTACTCCGCCATCTTACAAAAGAACAGAATCTTTTGGAGAAACATCTTTAGTTCTTGCACATCACCGCCCATTGTTCTGAATCAGCCATCTTACAAAAGAACAAACTTTTATTGAAACAATAAGAAACAAAACAACGTAAAATGAACACTGTATTTCAAACAAAGCCAAATGCTATTTCGCACATAAAATGTCAAAGAGCTTAAATATGTTCTTAGATTGCACACAATATTTGTTTTAAGACTTTGCTTACAATTTTGTAATGTATACTTCTCTAATAGATGATGATAATATAATTGAAGAAACATTTTTTTTACAAATTCTGTTTTGACTATGACATCAAATTCTTCTGATGATGAAGATATGTTGATAATTCCAAGTTGAGAAAATCCAGGTTTTCTTTTCCACTTCTGACTGGCATTTCATTTTTTTTTTCTCCAAATATTTTGGCATCAAAGTTGATAAATTTCTGTGAAGGAAAAATAAAATAGAATATTAAAATATGTTAGTCTTTTGAGAAAGCAAACTTTTGTATCGTCATCATCGATAAATTAGTGTGTAGAGAAAAGATTATTTCAATAATAGAAATATATCCACGCATATCACATTGAGATGTTTCAGTGTCAAACACCTCGATACATACATCAAGCAAAATGAGGAAATCCAAAATGAGGAAAATCAAACCCAAGATAGGTATCAAACCCAAGACAGGTATCAACCCAAGACAGGTATCAAACCCAAGACAGGTATCAACCCAAGATAGGTATCAAACCCAAGATAGGTATCAAACCCAAGACAGGTATCAAACCCATGACAACAACCCAACTCATGAATTGTGACCATGACATGAAACAAAACCCATGACCTTCTAGATGATGGAATGCAGACACACTATCAACTAAGCTCACTAGTCATCATTATTCAGTATAAGTGAATAAACCAAAATCTAACTAGGGAAGAAAAAAAAATTAAAGACTAATTAGAAATAATTAAAGACTAATTAATCCAACATTTTAACAAATGCATTTAATATTGTGATTTCATGTAAAGAAAATGAAACTACAATCCATTTATATTCTTGTAACTCATCAAAATCATCTCCAGCCTTAGTTTGAGCTCTATACAAATTTCTGATACAGAAATTATCTTTATCGTTATCGTTTTGGACCAAAACTTTTACAGTTTGCACCAAAACACATCCATTTTGGACCAAACATCTTTTATTATTTCACCAAATTCTTAAATTTTGACCTAAGAATCTGCATTTTTGGATAAAAAATCTTCAGGTTTTTATCAAAAATCTTCAATTTTGGACCAAAACTTTTAAGTCTGGATCACAATCTACAAAATAGAATGAAAAAGCTTTGGAATGGGAGGTGAATTTGCAATATCAGGCCATGCACGCATGGTCCCCACCCCACAATGATTTTCAAAGAAATCTGGCAATACAATTTTAATATAGGCCTTTACCTTTTCAGCTGAGTTTATTGGGAAAAATTGGGAAATTTTCGGAAATAAGTTTTCTTCATTTTCAGAAAATTTCTTCATTTTCAGAAAATTTTCTTCAACTTCTACAAATTTTTTGTGAAATTTAAAGACATCTTAAACAAAACCTATCAAGTTTAGACCACAATCTACAACGTACATTGAAGTTCTTTTAATATCAGGCCCATAGCCAGGGGGGAAAGGTTTCATCTAAGTGAACGAGTCCCATTTTCTTGAGAAAGTGCCATTTTATAATCTAAAAATATAATAAGCACCCAGAACTTCAAGATTTTTTTCCCCTTTCAGATGAAAAGCGAAACCCCCTTTCAAACTGTTCAAATTCCTGAAGACCCTTTTGTTGAAAAAGTGCCCTTTTGAAATCTGAAAAAATAAGGACCTGGAATTTGAAGATCTTTTGTACTTTTATGCAAAAACGAGTCCCCTTCAAATCAAATTCCTGGTTACGGGCCTAAGAAGCAAGGAAATTGCTGAACTTTCGTTTTATAAGGACAAAATTAAGGCTCAATTGCAAACACATTTTTTTCAATTTCATTGCCATTTTACAATGATACCATTTGGGTTTCTTAACTAGGCGTTTCGGCGCTGGAGCAGTAAATACAATTTTACTCCAGATATATTGTCCTTCACGTCAAGTTAAACTTGAATCCACTTAGTTTCCAGTCAGTCAAGTTGGATCAGGGAGTTTTGTTCTGGTCATATGCATCAGTGATTTGTCCAAATAAGAACTCCCTGAATGCATTCACAAAGAATGTAATGTTTTGACGCATTCAAGCACGTCACGTCAGTCCAAGGTATTGGCACTTCTTGTACAGCACAAAATAATAGCTTACTTCCGCAGTATCATTCTTTGTTTCAGCTCACTGACTAGAAATAATCTTTTCTGATAAATTTTACTCACCTTTTTCTACAATGGTAGTGCCCAACAAAAATTGTAATTAGGGCCTCAAATGGATTTCGTGTATATTTGTATCATTTTTACTACCTCTCGATTCCTACTTTGTAAAAACTTTGTAAAATTAATCATAGTATTAAATTCAAAATTTTTCAAAATATATAAAATCATTAATTTGATTTCTGAACGTTTGTAATTATTCTAAGAATTTCAAGCGAGGGTATCAAAGATGGCTGATTTTGAGCATGTCGATTACAATATTATTCCTGTTGTGCCCCGAGGGCCACGACAGAAAAATGCTACATCATCTCAGGTGACATTACTTGCAATTTAATGTCTTTACATTACAAAGAAGACTTATTTCATATTTACCTAAAATCTTACTCATTTCAAGGTTCTATACTAGCTGGTGTTGAGCTGGAAGAAACCTGTAATGACAAAAAGTTTTATACAAAATAATTTCTCTTACATAATGCCCCGGGTGACGTTCTGCAACACATATCAAAGTAAAATCTATTAAAGGAGCTGCGGTTGAAAGTAAGGGGAGGGGGGAGAAGGGGGCGTTAGTTTTTGCCACTTTACAGATATATAACCAATTTATGTTGATTTTAACCAATAGAAGTTGCACCACACGGTCTGTGTTTACATAATTTTGCACTCATCGCGCACAAGCGAACAAAGTCCAAAAAGTCAATGGGAAAACATGTACAAAATTTGAGTACTTGGGTTGGGATTTAGTAATGTTTATGATATTCCATACCACTGGACGCAAGAAAGGTATTCGATTTAGTGTGAGACTCATAATAATTACGTCCTCACTTTTCGGCCGTCAGCTCCTTTCATGGTAAGTGTTGCATCTGCTTATAATGCCCGATGACGTCGATTCATACAAACATTTTTCCTCAAAAATATGTAAGGTTTCATGTTGAATCAGGGTATTTTGTGCTTAAAGAGATATAAAGCCATTAATTAACTTGATAATTATTTACCTTATTAATTTGGCTCCACGTTTTTGTCACACAACATAATTATTTAACTTTTTATCAGATTTTGAAGAGAGAAACATCAGAAAACATGCAGTACAAATACGCAGCACATAAACAATAAAAGCAAAAACAGATTTTCCATTTACATTATGATATAATATCTACTAACATGTACAGCAAGAACCCACATTCTTAAAAAAACTAAGATTCCGTTTTACAGCTCATTTAGTAAGTTTGATGTGCTTTGTAAGCAGCTTTCTACAGTGGACCAGGATGGCGGGAAACAAACACATCCATTTATGAGAAGTGTTTGATTTATTATATGTGTTTGATTTATTATAAGTGTTTGTATTCTGTTTCTGGTTAACATCATCCCCAATCCTAAAAAAAACCTACAAACACGTCCATATTTCCTTGTATTTGTTCTACTGTAGAAAAAGGACGGATTCCAATATTATTTTTTAACCTCCCCCCCCCCCCCTCTCCTTTTCCTTAGTTTTCTCTCCTACCTTTCGTTTAGATGAATCTTCAGGCACAATTGGTGAAGAAGTACGTGGGCCTTGTTCATCGGCAATTCTTCCACCTGACAAAATGACATGAACCACAATTAAACCTGTCTATACGGTCAAAATAACAACTCTCTTGTCAAACTATACGTAGAAAATATACGTAGAAACTATACGTAGAAACTATACGTAGAAACTATACGTAGAAACTATACGTAGAAACTATATAGAAAGTATCGTAGAAAGTATACGTAGAAAGTATACGTAAAAACTATATTTTGTTATCACAAATATTTTCATTGTTATGCAAGTAAGCACATTAGTATGCACACACAACCCCCAATCATGCTCATTTGAACAGTACCCATGTTCTCTACCCCTGTACCAACCAAGTTTTTATCTCAGCTTTAATATTTTATGTGAGTCTATCATTATGCAAATAACCCAATTAATATGCACATTACATCTCACTATTAAGTGTAGAAAATACTCTTCACATGTATGATCATTTGTGTAAATAAAATCCCCACTCCCACTTTAATCAGGAGATATCATAGATACAAATCTTTTCATTGTTATGCAGATAAGCTAATTAGTATGCACACACAACCCCAAATCGTGCTCAACTTAACAGTACCAATGCCATATACCACTGTTTCAAGTACCAAGTTATTATTTCAGGTTAAATATTTTGTATGAAAATCTATTGTTATGCAAATAACCTACTCAACATGCACACTACACCTCACCATTGAGTGTAGACAATGCTCTTTATCTATATGATCATTCGTGTAAACAAAATCCCCACACCCACTTTAATTTAAGAGATATAATAGATACAAATATTTTCATTGTTATGCAAATAAGCAAATAAGTATGCACACACAACCCCCAATCATGTTCAACTGAACAGTACCAATGCCATCTACCACTGTACCAAATAACAATTTATTATCTCAGGTTAAATATTTTATTTTAAAGTCTATTGTTATGCAAATAACCTTAATTAATATGCACATTACACATCACCATTAAGTGTGGACTGCTCTTCACATATGTGATTATTTGTGTAACAAAATCCCTACTCCCTCTTTAATTCAAGACATATCATAGATATAAACATTTTCTTTGTTATGTAAATTAGCCAATTAGAATGCGCATACAACCCCTCAATCAATCATGCTCATTTAAACAGTACCCATGTCTTCTACCCCTGTGCCAAGTTACATAAATTTACACCATTCATAAATTAGTTATGTGCTCATTTGAAACATTTTGTTTGAAAATCTATTGTTATGCAAATAACCGTATTAATATGCACACTTCACTTCACTATTAAGTGTAGACAATGCTCTTCACATATATGATCATTTGTGCAACAAAATCCCCACATCCACTTCAATTTAAGAAATATCATAGATACAAACATTTTCATTGTTATGCAAATAAGCTAATTAGTATGCACACACAACCCCCCAATCATGCTCATTTGAACAGTACCCATGTCTTCTATCCCTGTGCCAAGTGACATAAATGTACACCATTCATAAATTACTTGTGTGCTCATTTTAAACATTTTGTATGAAAATCTATTGTTATGCAAATAACCTTATTAATATGCACACTTTACTTCACTATTAAGTGTAGACATTTCTCTTCACATATATGATCATTTGTGCAACAAAATCCCCACATCCACTTTAATTTAAGAAATATCATAGATACAAACATTTTCATTGTTATGCAAATAAGCTAATTAGTATGCACACACAACCCCCCAATCATGCTCATTTGAACAGTACCCATGTCTTCTACCCCTGTGCCAAGTTACATAAATGTACACCATTCATAAATTACTTGTGTGCTCATTTTAAACATTTTGTATGAAAATCTATTGTTATGCAAATAACCTTATTAATATGCACACTTTACTTCACTATTAAGTGTAGACATTTCTCTTCACATATATGATCATTTGTGCAACAAAATCCCCACATCCACTTTAATTTAAGAAATATCATAGATACAAACATTTTCATTGTTATGCAAATAAGCTAATTAGTATGCACACACCCCCAATCATGCTCACTTGAACAGCACCCATGTCCTCTACCCCTATGCCAAGTTACATGAATGTACACCATTCATAACTTATTAAAACTTTAAGAAAAACTTTACGTTTGGTTTGGTTTGGTTTGATGAGGTTTAACGGCACTGTGACAGTCAGAGTCAAACGTGCCGCGACTTTACAAAAACTTTAACCGGATGTCGACACCGGGGGAGTAGAATAGCTCGACTATTAGAATAGTCCAGCTAAAAATGAAGCAAAACTCGTCATCAATTTGATAAAATTGCAAATTCTTTGATTGTATGTTAATATCGCAAACATACATTAAATTAGGATTGTAACTTTCAAGGTCCATTTCCAAATCTCCGACCAATAGTGCTAGAGAGGCTTTAACTAAAATCTGAACTGAGAGAGCATCTTTAAAAATCAAGACATAACATCTTTGAATAAATGTTAATCAAAATGGCCACAATCACAATGACTCTACACCACCCTAAAAATAAACTCCTTCGACACAAAACACAAACAATAATTTATCTCAATTATAACCAATTCACATCAACTCCTAAACAAGTCAAACCTCTTGTCAAAGCTAGAATTCAATACTCCCCCGGAACATCATCAAAATTTACCTGGTTCTCTGAAATCTGGTGGTGGCCTTCCTCTTCCGTCCCACATTGGTGGTGGACCACGCATATGTGGAGGTGGGCCACGCAAGCGTGGAGGTGGACCATGCATTTGTGGAGGTGGACCATGCATTTGTGGAGGTGGACCATGCATGTGTGGAGGTGGCATTGGTGGATGGCCTGGCATCGGTGGTGGCGGACCTCTGAATGGCGGTCCCATTTCACCTGGGGGTCCATGAAACGGAGGCCCTCCAAACATTGGATCCATGTCCATCCCTAGTAGTGGTGGTGGTGGGCCATGAGGATCAAAATCTGGAGGAAATGGTGGCCTTGGTCCAAATGGGCCTGGTGGACCAAAGTCCCCATCTGGTGGTGGACCATAGCCCATGTCTGGTAGTGGACCATAAGGTCCATCTGGGGATGGCGGTCCATACAGATCAAAGTCATCATCAGGTGGAGGGAATGGTATCCTTGGGTCCATATGCGGTGGCGGTCCCCGCAGGAATGACGGTGGGGGTATATCATCTGGAGGAAGGAAGTCTTCATGAATCGATCGTGGTCTTCCCTGCTGAGATAAGCGATGTGGCCTTGAGGGCGGCCTGTCTCTTATGTCCGGTGAAGATCCTCTTGGGCCCTGTCCAATCATAGGCGGTGAAGGAGCATCATCTAACATGCTGTTTCTGCTTGCCAGTTCTATTAAATCAAGAAAGGAAATTGATAAACATACTTGTTATAGAATCTATATCTTTAAAGGGTCTATAAATATAAGTCAAGGCAGGATAAGAAAAGTGACCCCAAGGCAAGTCAAGAATATGATAACAGGAGCCATATTTGTTTACTACATTGATAAACAATTCATGTTTAAGTACAAAATAATACTCTTCTTAAGCCACACTTCTTACATGTATATTGCAGATTTAGCTGCAGTATCACTAGCTGTTAAATGTATTAAAATAAACATTAAGACCTTCTGAAGAATATACATTTCTTGGAAGAAAAGTTTTGAAAAATGTTTTACCTCTTCTTGAAAGACTCCTTTCACTAAAAAGAAAAAAAAAAAAAAATTATACATTGTGAAAGTATTTCCAAGAAAATATCATATACTGCAAAAGTACTTCCAGGAAATGAGAAGATTGAATTAGAACTTACCTTGTTCAAAGTTTAATCTACATTTTATGAAGTAATGGTGAGGGAGAGGTAATGTGAGATCCTGTTTGTGCGCACATATTGGCTTAGGCCTGGTGTTACCGTTCTTGCTGCGGTAGATTTGCCGTTTAAGTTATCACTAATGACAACAGGTGGCTTTTCACCTGTCGCAAAATTAGTGTCACCAGTCTCCCGCCGCATGTTACTTGCCTGACTAGTTTCCGGCTCAATCTGAACTTTATCCGTCTCCACTCGAGACATAATTAGTTGCAAACTTTTGTGAAAAACTATCAAAGGAGACATAAAGTCTGATACAATCATTATTTCATATGATAGAGGATACAAATCTTAACCAACTACCAAAACAGCAAGTCAAAATCTTATTTCTATACCAAGTTATTTATGTTTGAAGTTGATACATGGGGGCTGCCATTTTGTTCAATTTTGTATTGAAATATTGTGCATGATGACATAATTTCTCAAATTGAGACATGGATTTAATGTATTTCTTTTTAAATGTGATTAAGAGTTTTTATTTCAAAATGATGTGACACAAAGTTTCAACAGAATGTTTTGTTAATTTCATGTGTACACAAAAAATTCCTTGACCCTTACTTAAGAATTTTTTTTCTCATAACCTAGAAATCTTGAGGTAGATTATAAAGAAATACTAAGCATACCAATATCCTGCTGGGCTGATGACATCATATTCTGCAAGTTTTGAAATCAAAATGGCAGCTCCCATAGTACAATTTCGTAGCAGAAATTAAGTTTTTAATAATTATAATAATTGTGTTAAATTGCTTAAGAGAGTATGAAACTTGATCAGAAAAATTTGTTATTTTTAATTCTATCATATGAAATAAGGATAATGTCTGACTTTATGTCTCCTTTAATACCTAACAAAACACACTTCAGGTACAAACTTCTCAAAATAAAAAAGATTTTAGTACAATTTAGCTCAAATTTGAGACATTTGACTACTGAGTGTAGTAGTGGATGAACTGACTAAGCATGCACGAACAGGATCTCACATTTCCACAAACATATTATGAAATAAAATTGTAATTTTTGTACACCATGATAAAAATGACAGGCAATACAATTTGATCTGTGTTTAAAAAGTATACACAAGAGTGATTTTCCAAAGTATAGTTAATTTAATGAGACAATTTTATGAATGAAACTTACAAATATTGAAAATATTCTGCAATTTATGGTCGGCTAACAATTTTTATGTCATGCTGAAAACTTATGAATAGAATAAATCACAACATTTGAATTCTGACCTAGTCACTTGAACACAAATTTTAAAAGATTGAATTTTAAATTGTCCTTTTCCTTGTTTGTTTGTTTGATGAGGTCATAACGGCACCACGACAACGAGGGTCAAATTGTGCCTGAGAGGTCAGATCATTCTAGCGGTAGGAAGGAAAGAAAACAGATGGAGATTGAGAGAAATAAAAGAACTAAAAGTCAGAAAGCTGGGACCGAGAGAGGAGGTACATGGGTGAATAAAAACCAAAGTAGAGAGGGTGGGAAGGGGGGGGGGGAGGGGGGAGGGGTGAGAGAGGAAGAACAAATATGGTTGTGGAGGGAAGCATGATGAAGGAAGGAGATAATTTTACCCCAAGAGTTTTTTCTGGAAGAACTCGGCAATTGAGTTGTGGAGAGCGAGGGAAGCTCTGGGAAGGTTGTACAGGGGCAAGCAAGGATAATGTGATGGACTGTGAGGGTGCAATGGCAATTGTTGCAGAAGGGTTGGGGGGAGCCAATAAGGAGGTGGAAGTGAGTGAGGTGGGTGTGACTTATTCTAAGACGAGTAATATAAATGTTGTCGACGCGAGAGAGGTTGTGGATGGTGCGTTTGATCAGAATGGTAGGCTGGATGACGTGGAGTTTGTTATCAATTTGGGAGTCCCATGAGGTTTGCCAGCGATCGCGAACAAGGGAAGCAATAAGCAATTTGATGTCAGAAAGGGTTTTGGGAAATGGGGTAGGACAGGGCTGATGCAGCCAACAGCTAACCCTCAACCTCCCTCTTTCTTGAATGTACAATTCTAAATTTTTCTACAAACTTTCTGACATCAATAAGATTGAAGTGTGCTGCGACTTGTAACCAACAAAAATCTATAATTTCTTGCATTTTTATATAAAAAAAAATGTACCTTTTTAAGCAAACTAAAAAGAAGCTGATAAATATGATCATAGTAAAAAATAATATCAAATGAAAATTGCAAGAAAGTATAAATTAAAAAATCATCATTACCCTGGCCCCAATGGTGATCCTCCTCCTACAACACAAAAGAAAGGAAATTAATTATGCAAAACATAAAAACATATTTAAAGGTATCTGGACACCTTCAACTTCTTTTCTGTAATCATAAATTAAAAAAAGCTACCAATAAGGGTGTTTCAGCTGATGTCATGAGGTCACATGACTTTGTTTACATCACCATTTTGTAGGTCAGGAACATGGTCGTCTACTGTACACTTATTTATATTTACTTACGTTTGCAGGTTGTTATATAGGATTATTCTTTAAAGAATTTTTGTAAAATAATTAGGCCGGAATCTTCCTGTGCCATTGGTTGCACTAGTAGACGTGTTCCAGAAAATAAAAAGACATTTTCCTAATTTCCATCTGATCCTGATCAACGTTCTGAGTGGGTTTCTACTGCACAATGCGACAGCTTTTAACCTACAGTTCACACTAAGATTTGCAGCGAGCACTTTATATCAGGTATGAAGGATTTGTCTGAGTGTAACAAACAATCAGATGGCATTCATCTATAAGTTTCTCTTCGTATTCCTGGTAAATATAAAACTTACAGAAAATATGAACTAAAATCGGAATCCAAAAAAAAAAACTGCAATCCGTCAAATTCGCTGAACTGGTAGGTAGGTTAGCATGCAGTATATGTTTGTTGTACGTGTGATGTGACTGAGCTATGTGAAGACGTGTGAAGTGCAGCGACACCCTGCCCTGCAAAATGGCTTCCGGTGGAGTTAGGAGTCACGTGATGAAATCCCTCTATCCTTGAAAGAATAGTCTTTAAAGTTTAGTAACGATGAAATCTTTGCCATCCTTTGAAGGCTGATTTAGGTCAGTGCATACCTTTGGATTCTTTGATGCAGGCAAATGATACTACTTAATATTCCCCCTTGGTACCCCCACCCCACCACATGGTACTCATTTCAGAAATAAGTGGACTAGAGCAATTGAAAATAAATGCTTCTGCTCAAGAACAAAGTACTCACAAGAGTGCAAATCGAACCCAGTACCTTTGAAGAATGGGGTAGCTGATGTATAATTTTTGCTCAAGAGCAATGTACCACAAGTGCAAATCGAACCCAGTACCTTTGAAGAATGGGTCAGATGCTGTACCATTGAGCTACCATTCTTGAGGTCCTCATGATGTCATCATACTAACAGAAAAACACATGGTAAGCGCTTGTTGGATGATGTCATCATGAACTGGGTAGAGGAGAATGCACAAACAAGTACTGGTCGAAAGAATCAAATCATATCTCAGACCTGGGCACTTGGTATCATACATCGTGCTACCATTAACAGAACTAACAATCTTTAACAGTCTTTAAGTCTTTTCTATTCACTAATAGTCAAGATTGGGTATTACAACTGGAAATTCAGCTAAACCAAACATTTTTCACAGTGTTTAGTTCATGGCAAATACACAGAAAATGAGGATTGTTTCTGTTTAGAGCCTCACTGCTTCACAGAAAATCCATTCTGATCGCTGTTTTGGCATCAAATACACCCAGATTTCCGACCACGACAAAATATCCTCTCAATGTTTAAAAGTGATGTATTCAAGATTTATAGATCACTATATTTTAAAGATTTTTTATTTCCTGATTACTAGATAAGATAATGATCCCAAACAAAGATAACTCACTCTGAGATGGACCGTCTGGTGATGGCTTGATAAGAGGAGTTCCATCCATTGTGGCTTTCCTGCCTTGTAATTCTGTTAACCTTTAAAACAAAAAAAAATGAAATTATTAGCTATAATTTAGAGACTCACCCCCCCTCCCCTTACCTGTTGAAATTTTATATTACCTCATAATAATATTTAAAACCAGATACAATTTTAATCAAAAAAGATTACTTTTACAATAAGGCCAAAATAAAATAAATGTTTGTTTCTGATTTTATTTTTTGCAAAATCTTGGGTCAGTTGATAGGGAAAATATCTCTTTTCATTTTTGTTTTCCTCTTTTAAACTGAAAACTTATCTCCGCAAAAATAAATGAGTGCGAAACAGTCCATTCCACTTTGATACCAAATACTTTGTGTTTGGCTTTTACATTTGGAAGAGCGTGACACAAATTCTTGAATTTTATTCCATATCTGTAAAATTAACATTACGTTTTACATTTTTGTCATTCAGAAATACCGCTTGACAACCAGAGAATTACATATATATATTTTTTTTGTCTTATGCATTTCTACCTACCCCAGAAGATCATCTTGTAAGCAATACAGAAAAAAAATTAATTTGTAAAGATCATTCCAAGCATTTGAAATAAAGTACGATATAAAATCATATTCTAGTATATTTCCAATAAGCTATGAACACCCATTTTTTGTTTATCTCCACTTTTTTAATATATTCAAAGCTTGGATGTATGACAGGGAATACAAGATCTTTAATCAATTCCTTTCAAATTTTTAAAATTCAATGATAAAGATTTTTAATCAATTCCTTTTAATTTCTCTCCTAAATTTCATTCAATGATAAAGATTTTAATCAATTCCTTTTAATTAATTTCCTAAATTTCATTTAATGATAAAGATTTTTAATCAATTCCTTTTTTTCCTTTCCTAAATTTCATTCAATGGTATATAAAGAGAAAGTCTTTCCCGCTTACATGTTGTTTAAGGAGAGATTCGGATTTGATGTTTTGTGTCAGAATCAACTGGTCACGTTTAAAACATCGTGGCAGAGAATTAGAAATGGTGGATTAATAAATATCAATACAAAACAACAACAAAAACTGCCCACTCACCAGTTTGCATTAAATTTTCAAATTCAGACAACTTGGGAAATGACCGTTTTGTACCTGAGTTTGCTGTTTTTTCTTATCTTGATAGTTTTTAATTGGTTGTAAAACAATTTACAAAACATTGTATCTATGTGTCCGAATCTCCATAAAATGTTTAAAAGAAACGTTCACTCCATATCCACCTGTTTTTGTATCAGGGACTGACAACAAACAAATGCTACAGATTGATTCAAGTTATAAATCAATGTTCACTCAGATTGTAAAGGTTCTTGACCTTATGTATTAATAATTTAATGAAATTTAAAATGTTGACTCTGACATAGGCATAGGAAGGGGGCACGTGCCCCCCTTCTTCACCTATATATGAAATGTAAAAGTGGAATAACTGCAATAATCTTGATAACTTGAAACACTTTGAAAGAAAACAAAAACATGTATATCATTTCCTTCCCCTACCCCCTCCCTGATTTCCTCTTCGGATTTTGGCAATTAAAAAATTGGTCATCTCCCCCACCTCCTTTCCCTCAATATAGCCTCATTCTTTTCAATATAGCCTCATTACCCTTGCATCTCGATTCAAGGATGATGTGACTTTCTTTCTGCTGTAATCAGCCATAAAGTTTCTCTTTAAGCCTACCTGCACCCAACACCTGAGGTAATCCTGAAACTCAGGCATGACAATTACCAACCAGACTTCCTGTTCAGTGTATTGATCCCACTCCAAACAATGATTGTTAATGTGCCATTCCCATGCTAAGTAGCCCAAGGCTATTTGTGTGTATAAGATTACACAAAGCCAGCGCTGAGTAATCAGGGCACTTTTGTGATTAAAATCACTCATCCGTGTTAGGTGTATTAGTGGGAGAAATTTATTTGCAAAGTTGTGATAAAAATATGTGTATCATATGCCTGAGGTGATGTGTGCATTAAGTGTTAATGATCGACTGACCATTGCTTCATGAAGTATTCCCCTTAATTCCTCAAGTACTCATCAGGCATACTATATAACAATATACAAATTGCAACAGCTTCTCATATAAAGTACTCGCAATTACAACAATAGCAGCGTCTCATATAAAATACTAGCAAATATACGAGCAGATTCTTATCGCAAAGATGTGACTGACATTTTGCATTAATATCATTTGATTGCTTTTTCGATATCTCCTCATATCAATAACTAAAATAGTTGCAATATAAATCATCTCAATAAAATCGATCTTTCTGTTACTTTTGATAACCACAAATGATTCTTGTACATCAGGTACTAACTTGGTTGTAAATAACGCCTAAAAAATCTAACACAAATTGAATATATACCAGTGTTCACATTAAGGTGCAGTATTGCAGGATACTATGCACTAAGGTGCAGTATTGCAGAATATTATGCACTAAGGTGCAGTATTGCAGGATATTATGCATTACGGTGCAGTATTGCAGGATATTATGCACTAAGGTGCAGTATTGCAGGATATTATGCACTAAGGTGCAGTATTGCGGGATATTATGCATTAAGGTGCAGTATTGCGGGACATTATGCACATATTATCAAATTCCCACTCAAAAATAATTAAAAAGGGAGGAAATTCCCACCAAAAAAATTAATAAAAATGCTAAGGCATTTCTTCAGCCAAATTTGGATTTGTTTTGTTATGTTGGGCCTTTTTTGTTTTTTTTTCCAAAAAGAAATCCCCCCCTTTTTTTAAATCTCGCCCTCCCAAAACAAATTGCAATAGGGGGTTCCCCTCCCCCCCCCCCACCTTCCAATTGTGAACCTTAGTGTGAACACTGGTAATGACAATGCATACGAAACTGAAATCATTATACACTGACCAAAGCCGGGTGTCAAAGGGAGACAACAGACTATAAGACCTTCACCAAGCACACAAGAAAATAACCACATCACAAAAAAAGATTGGCGCCCAATCAGAACCACAAAGAATATAGAATAGTCAACCACACATGCAAAAATCAAAACAGAATTCTGGAAAGCTTCCCTTTTCTTTCCTAACAGTCTCAATGGTCTTAATTACAACTGTGGTATAACACAATGCATAACTTCTTTCTGTATATAAAAGATTTTCTACTGACCATGCATTAACTATACTACTTTAACGAACATTTTTCTGGTCAGCCACATCCATAATAGAGGGGAACAGTGGGAAAAAATTCTCAGTACAACATGTTCTTAACAGGATGCACCCTTTCCCCAAAAACATTTTAAAATATTGAAATGTTTTTATTTTTGCTTAATTTTAGTATGGAAATTAATTGACAGCCTTGATGCATATTAACTGCATCTGCCAGATTTTTTCATTATTATCCAGTGTTGATTGGGAAATATTCCTCCCCCCCTCCCACCCCCCCCCCTCCTAGTTTTTACACGTGATTTGTCTTGCTAGCTAAATCCATCCGAGCCATTAGGCACATAGGACTGGTGCTTATCTCCGGTTTCCAAGTAGATGAAAGTACATGACCCCCCCTGGACGCCAGTCCATCACAGAATAACTCCCAGCAGTGCTGGTACTTATTTTACAGCTGAGTGGACTAAATCAAGCAAAGTGTCTTGCTCAAGGGCACAATGCAGCACTCACGACGGGAATCAAACCTGGTACCTTTCGGATACAAGCATGACTCCTTAACCACTGCACCTCATTGCGATTTGTGTTGAGCCAACATTAATATTACAAACCTTTAAACTATAATATCACTGTGCACTCTTTTGCATATTTTTCATGGTATTGTTCTGCATGACAAAAATACTTTACTGCAAAACATGCTACAACATAAACTGCACTGACTATTGAATTTTCCCAGAAACACATCAGTGCAAGTTCATATTCATGCCGAGTCATCACATGGTTTGGTTTGTTGAAGTTTAACGGCACTGTGACAGTCAGAGTCAAATGTGCCAAGAGGGTGTTAATAAATAATGGTGTAAGAGTAAGGATAGTGAGGGGATGGAAGGTTTGTAAGGAAGATAAAGGGGAAAAGCTGAATGTGGGAGAAAAAGTTAGGTGAAAAGAAAGGGTGTGTGTAAGGTTAGGTGAAGAAGGGGGAGGAGATTATATTACATCATTTAAAAGAATTACATTCTATCCTGGAAAACTGGCATTAGAACAGACATTGCTTAAAAACTTGCAGTGCAAATTTCAGACTTCATATTATGCATCATTCCACAAGATTAACTTTGCTTTAAATGGACATTTCATACTCCTTGGGAGATGCTGCTCCCTTAATAAAAACTCTTTTGTGTCAGGTGGAAATCAAACACATGGTTCATTGAACAGCTTGTATGGAGTGTTGAACAGACCACAGTTTTGTGGTTTTAGGAAATAAAGAAAGAGATAACTTTTACTTTGACCGGCCTTGCTCTGCTTCAGGGCCGGTCGGAGTGTTCCTGGTTTTAAGCCGAGCCATTTCTAATGGTTTTCTACATCAATATTAAACCTGGTTTACCACCAGTCATGATGCAGTTAAAAAATTCTTAGATAATATATGTACATTCGATTCTAACGAGCAATAATAAATTAATATTAATTTGTTACAGATGTCATCCTGTACTATCCACAAAAACCAGATATAATAGGTAACGGTTTCCAAATAAAATGGCCTTATTGATACTGGTATACTGAAAAGAGTGTATTTGCATAATGATATGTAGCCACACCCACAATGTATATTCATGACCATGATCATCAAATGAATTTGTTACAACATGCAGTACAAACAACCGGTGTCATGCATCTTATAAGAAATCAGGCAATATATTCAGTTTTACCCTTAAATACTTATATCTTAATGCTGAACTTACAAATTTCCAATCTAGAAAGTTTCCAAAATGTACTTCATTTCCAAAATGTTTCTTCAAATCCTAAAAGTATAAAATCCCAAATTCTCCAAGTACTTCAGACAGATGTTGTTGTCAAATATGTCTAACACCAATAATTCTCACGTGAAAACAAAAAAGATATCTGTGTCAGTCCCAGTATAAGCTTAGTTTGATCTGTTTTAATGATCAGTTATGAGAGCAGTGGCGGCACCAGGCATTTGGTCATGGTGGCGATTTTGTCTCATGGGGGGGAGGTGGGTCCCCCATAGCGCCGCCACTGTATGAGAGGTGGATCTTAGAAAGTGAATCAAACAAGAACCTGGATGCTTAGAGGGGTCGTGGCCAACATTTTGTCAGAAATTACAAATTTATACAGAAAGTGCTGAGAAATCATAAATATATTTAGAAGCCAATGCCGTGGTGCTAGGAACGTCACTTCCGGTTTTAAATTTCCCCTATTGATCACGAGAAATCTGCGATGTTATCGATCACACACCTGCAGGACGGAACATAGGGGCCTACATGTGTTACCGATAACATCACAGATTTCTCGCAATCAATAAGGAAAATTGAACATCGAAAGTGACGTTACTAGGAAGGCGGCGTTCACTTCTGAATTTATTTAAGGGGCGAAACCTTTTCTTTAAATACATAGTTGCAGGAGGCCAGTAAAAAAATTTACCTTAATTCTTGGTGGGAATATCATAATTCTCAAAGGCCTTAAGTGGCAGGGATATTTTAAATCTTTATACTTTATTAAAGATTTTTGAGGAGAATATGATCCCGTACACTTTGACAAGTTTGCTTTATTTTAAAATATTTAGTGTATAATTACTTCAATATATATAAGTCGCCTACCAGGCTATAAGATGTTGCACGTTCTTACAAACACAGAGGATTACTTTATTTTCCTTCGTAACAATAAGAATGAAATTAAAGTTATTAGCTTACATCCAAATTACAATGCTTTTACTATACTAAGGTCAAAACTCTTGATCTATAATGCAGACCAGAAATTGATATAAGTATATATGAATTGTTTTTTTTTTGAAGCATGAAAGAATGGAAAGCAAGAAATTGTCCAGATGTCAGAATTTTATTTGACAAATACTTTGGTAGAAAAGTGACTCCATAATGTAAAATGAATTTACTATTATGAATTCAGTAGAATCATAATTTATTTATTTGACCTCATAGAAACAAATTGTGACATTCACAAATGTTCTTTGCAGTGTCTTGTACAATGAAATATCAATGGACGGACAAATTTCAGACACCCTGGCCATCCTTACTTGAGTACAGAAAGCATTCTAGAAACTACTATTCACAACGAGTGAACACACAATTACAATGACGGGGTTGTCGCCTGGTATTTGATTATGATAGTACAATGCTATCACAAAACGCTTAATACGACCCGGACGAGAACACAGGTACGACGTGCGGACAGACATAACATCGACAACCAAGTCAATGTCCACGGCCTTTGATAACCAGTTGTGGTGCACTGACTATTCACAAACAGTGCAGTGGAATTCAATATCACCACCCCAGCACATGTAGAGTAAAAGGAAGCTAGTCTGCAGAGCTGAGTGTAATAATAATACTTTGAATTTCATATTCATGCAAATCTAAGTTTGTTTTCTGCAATGTGATTGGACTGATTGGACGAGAGGGAAGTCAAGGGACACACCTCTAGTTTGTTTTGTGCATTATCCTGTGATAACAGACATTTTCAAATTGAGACATTACAGAGGGTTATTCTACTTTTTCATAGGGATGCTACTTTTCTCACTTAATTTCAGTGTTTAATTGTTTTAGGTTTTCAAAATTTTAAAGGGAAATATTGCACCTGTTCGCGATTCTTTTCACCTTAACCTAAAATATAAAAGAAGTGCACTAACAGGGATTTATGTACATACAGCTTTCCCTCAAGCCCTCTTTCTGGGGATGATGTACACTTGATCTCCCCCACGGACTCAGTTATCGTCTCATCCGCTTAAGGGGCCAACTATACATAATCCCTGCGGCAAAGGGACTGTAGGAAATACTCTTCGTCCATGAACTCTTATTGTGTAGAAATCAAACAAAAAAAGATGGAAGGGGTCAGAAACCAAGGAGATAAATGCCAGTCTTGCAAAATAATAAGGGATGCATAGGGATGCAGCGTTTTTGCACACAAACAAACTCTAACCAGTTTTTCAGTTCTGCGCTCTCAGCTTTGCTACTCTCTTTAATTACGTTGACAAGTCTAAAAATATGTAGAAAAATGGTTAAGTAAGTTAAAATTTGTTTCTATTAGCTTAATTTCACACTCTCACCAAAGAATGTTAGGGAAATATCCTAGTATAGCGGTAACTTGCTATATAGAGTTCAATGAAGTCAATTTAATAAGCGTTTCTTAAGATTTTTATTTTTTATTCTTGATTTTTTTTTATTCATTCTTACCGCAAAAATTTAACAAAAATATTTTCAGTTACAATTATTCTAACCAAATTGATAAAATCATCAATTTTGTATTTATTTATAGAAATGTTCGGGTTTTTAAAAATGGAACAAAGTTGTATTACAAGAAACACATTTTGCCATACATAGTTGTACCGCTATACAAGGATTTTACCAATGTTTAATAGTTAGTCAACATGACCAAACACCAACCCTTGAGAATCTGTATTTGACATTTGTGAAAAGCTTGTACAACTAGTGGTCTATTGCACTAAAGAATTTCAAGAGTACTTAGTGATAATATGGATGCAATCACAATGGAATCATATCAAAGTTTTTTTTGGACACTTAATTGCAATGACCTAAAGCATCTAACAAGCCGTAAAGGAATATTCCCATGGATTTTCATTTTTTATATATGATAGAGAAATTTTTAGAAACAAAGTGGTGATAAAACTTTGTTAATATCTTATTCTGTTTAGAAGTTACAACATTTTTAAAGAATTTTTGAATTTGGACAAAAGTGACTGATTGGCAACATCTGTGATGTCATAGAGACAATTTCAACAAAACATCTTTTGTATTTCTTTCAGACTAATTTGGATTTTTTTCTTATTGAAAATGTGACGTACACCCAGAAAGAAACAAAAGTTTTCTTGCAAATTACATATTCCAACCTATCTCTATAATGAACCAAAAATGCTGTTCGATAATGTAAAAAAAAGTGTGATTAAATAAATACATAACTGTGCTGGAATTGCCTTGATGACATGACCAAGCTGAAGGACATATACTGTACAAGGTGTTTTTAAGAAAAATGTTCTTCTCTTTAATTGTTATAACTTCTAATTGGAATAAGATATTAACATAGTTTTTTCACCACTTTGTTTCTATAAATCTTCTCTATCATATATGAAAAAATGAAAAACCATGGAAATATTCCTTAAAATGATACTAAAAAAATAAAAATATTCGTCAAAAGACTGTCAATACTTCTCACTGGTATACTTTCATAATATTGAATGATACAATATAAGTCAGGCACTCATATTAAACTTACTTGAAAAGTCAGGACAAACTCTCCCTTGCCCCTTTCCCAATCCCCAATAGAAATAGATTACTCTTCCTAATAGCTTTTTCCACATTTACAATGTGCATTGCTAACTTACAAAAAAGGGTGCTGGTGATATACACAAAATTCAATGATCAACATGTGCATTGTTCCATCAAGGGGAAAAACACTTTATACTGAAAGAAATTAATTAATGTAAATTACTAAAGCTGATCATGTGACTCACTTTTGTCTCAAGGAAGCCACTTCTTTCTTAGTCTCTTTTACGTTTCGTTCAGCATTTCTTGAGGCAATCTGAAAAATGTGCATATTTGAATATTTAAAGCCAAGATGAGATTTGTGAATGTTTTTCTTAAGGAATGAAATGTTACCAAATTTGTCAAATTCCATTGTATTTGCAAAAATGCACAAAGAAGATTTATTGATCGATTAGTTTGTTTGGTGAGGTTTAATGGCACCACGACATCAAAGGTCAAATTGTGCCCGAGAGGTTAGATTATGTCAGAGGTAGAAAAGATTGGAGGAGTAGAAGAAGTGCAAAAAATTTTTAAAAAAATTGATTGATTGAAATTGAAAATTGATTGAAAATTGAATCAATGAAAGCATTGTTGAAATGTTACTAAATTTGTCAAATTCCTTCAAATATGCAAAATTGCTTGAAGAAGTCTTAATTTGATTGATTAATTGATTGAAATAAAAATTAATTGATTGAAAATTCAATTACCCATGAAAATATAATTACTGTGATCAATTGGTACTTACCCAGCTATCATGGGCCTTCTTCTCATGAGTTGCAATCTGATTAAGAATAGATACAAAAACATAAAACTGGAGTATATATTACTAATAAATACATCAAAACATCATAGCCCTTTGAATAAGAACCTTCCTTCTGAAACAAGACATTTCTTATTTATTCAGCTATTTGTCATTTTTTGATGTCACTCTTCAATCTTTCGTGGATAAAATCAGGGGCGTGTCTAAATTTGAATGTTTTGGTGGGTTTGTGCCCCCCTACAAACCCAACCCCAAGTTACACTCTTGACCTCATCTCACTTCATAATGAAGCTACCACATCTGCCTCTCTCTTCATTCGGGGGACTTTGCCACCATTTTAAAGGGATAAGCCCCAGATACTCCCCCTTAAGACTTACCACTGGGAAAATTCATCCGAAAATAATATGACAAACCTGCTGTCTAAATTGTCTTTCAGCCTTTTCAATTTCTTCTTTTAGGTCATGAATCTGTTGCCTGGTAAAATGAAAATGAGAAAAGAGATAACAGCAGATATACAAAATGTTTTTATAGATAGTATGTAGAAACGGTTTTGCTACCAAAGTAAACAGCTCACTTTGAAATCTTACTACTGCTGATTGGTGGCTAAATGACATAATTCAAGTTACTACTGATGATTGGTGGCTAAATGACATAATTCAAGTTACTACTGATGATTGGTGGCTAAATGACATAATTCAAGTTACTACTGATGATTGGTGGCTAAATGACATAATTCAAGTTATTACTAATGATTGGTGGCTAAATGACATAATTCAAGTTACTACTGATGATTAGTGGCTAAATGACATAATTTAAGTTACTACTGATGACTGGTGGCTAAATGACATAATTCAAGTTACTACTGATGATTAGTGGCTAAATGACATAATTCAAGTTACTACTGATGATTGGTGGCTAAATGACATAATTCAAGTTACTACTGATGACTGGTGGCTAAATGACATAATTCAAGTTACTACTAATGATTGGTGGCTAAATGACATAATTCAAGTTACTACTGATGATTGGTGGCTAAATGACATAATTCAAGTTACTACTGCTGATTGGAGACTAAATGACAAAATTCAAGTTACTACTGATGATTGGTGGCTAAATGACATAATTTAAGTTACTACTGATGATTGGAGGCTAAATGACATAATTCAAGTTACTACTGATGATTAGTGGCTAAATGACATAATTTAAGTTACTACTGATGACTGGTGGCTAAATGACATAATTCAAGTTACTACTGATGATTAGTGGCTAAATGACATAATTCAAGTTACTACTGATGACTGGTGGCTAAATGACATAATTCAAGTTACTACTGATGATTAGTGGCTAAATGACATAATTCAAGTTACTTCTGATGATTAGTGGCTAAATGACATAATTCAAGTTACTACTGATGATTGGTGGCTAAATGACATAATTTAAGTTACTACTGCTGATTGGTGGCTAAATGACATAATTCAAGTTACTACTGATGATTGGTGGCTAAATGACATAATTCAAGATACTACTGATGATTGGTGGCTAAATGACATAATTCAAGGTACAAGCTTGCAATTAAAGTACTCTTCAATGTACTTTTACATACTGTAGCTGAACTAAAGATGGAAGGGTGGTGATGACCTTGGAAAGGTAAATTTGTTGGATAAACTTATACTTTGTCGGAAAATTGGTCTAAATTATTATCCAAAATTTCAATTTTTCTGACGCAAGATCCTAACTTTTTTCTGATTTTCCGAATGACAAACCATGACTATTTTGTATCAAAATAAGGAAATTTAATTTCAAAACTTTCTGCTGGTAGGGATAGGTGGTATTACTTAATTTAAATGCTTTGACTAACTTGTAATTTGACTTATTTGTAATTAGTGACTTATTAATTATACAATTTCTTTTGAATCATGTTTGTACTGGTCATGTTTTGTAGAGCACACGCCTTGGTAAAGCTTTGCGTTTGCCTTTTTTCACACGCCTATGAAGAGCGGGTGATATTGCGCAGTCATGACACTTAAAATTTGTTGTTGGAAGGAATTTGAATGCACATAGGCTTACACATCCAACAAACTTTAGATTCTTTCTCTTTATAAAGAATTTTTGATCATTGTCCAAAACTCATCAGCTAGTTACAAGAATGTGATTCATATCATTTATAATGCAGTGAGACTGAAAATGTAAAGCAAGCCTATTATCTGACAATATCAGTTGAAAACATACCAGACGAATAAAAATAAGTGTATTCTCTATTCTATCAAAATGCAATGATCCAGTTTGTTTGTTTGTTTGATGAGGGCTTAACGGCACCACGACAATGAGGGTCAAATTGTGCCTGAGAGGTCAGATCATTCTAGAGGTAGGAAGGAAAAGAAACCGGGGAAGAATGAGAGAAATTCAAGAACAAAAGGTCAGAAAGCTGTGATCGAGAGGGGAGGTGCACGGTTGAAACAAAAACAAAGTAGAGAGGGGGTGGAAGAGGAGAATTAAATATGGTTGTAGATGGAAGCATGATGAAGGAAGGAGATAATTTTATGCAGAGGATTTTTCTAGAAGAACTCAGCAATTGAGTTGTGGGGAGCAAGGGAAGCTCTGGGAAGGTTGTACAGGGGGCAAGCAAGGAGAACGTGATGGATTGTGAGGGTGCAGTGGCAATTGTTGCAGAGGGCTTGGGGGGAACGAATAAGGAGGTGGGAGTGAGTGAGGTGGGTGTGACTAATTTTAAGACAGGTATTATGAATGATCCAGTAACATGAATATTGAACAGGTTTGGTCAATAATATTGGAACTTAAAAATGTTTTATTGCAGTAATAAAAAAAATCATATTTTTTCTCAAATAAACCCTCTTTTTGTTTAATTATTAAAAGATTTTTCCTAATTTAGTGCAGAAATTTAATACAAAAAAAAGATGAATGTTTAGGCTTTGTGTTTATATACAATTTTCTGCACTGTTCAGAGGACTTTGCACTCATGAATAACCCTCCTAAAGTCAGGCCATTCCACTTGAGCCAAAGTCAATTACTCAGTGCATTAAATGTGCACATAAATACTATGCCAAAACAATAATCTATATTTAGTGACTTGCTTGTAACAAGTGACTTCTTCCTCAGCTGCAGCAGTCTTCTCTCCCATGTTGTTCAGTTCCTTTTGGTTCTGGAGCTTCAAAGCCTCTTCCCTTCCAAGTTTCCTGTAAATGGCAGATGTGTTTCATAATTATCTTAAAAATTCACTTATCATCTCTTTTTAAAAACCTTTCACCTGTCCGTTTTATTTTGCAAAAATTGTGAAGCTATCAGAATAATCAATCAACTGTTTGTAAATTGAAACATTAGTATTTGTGTTCTTGTAGAGTGCTCTAGACAAAAATGAAATGTAAGAGAATTCATCAGCCATATTTATCTATTAACAAGAAAAACAATAGCCTTAAAACACAGTTGTACACAAAAACTCCTGAATTGAGACTAACTAATGACCTACCTTTGCAGTTCAACCTCTTTTGACTTGAAGTATTCTGAGAGAATATCAAGCTTGGTGCGTGTCTCATTGTATCCGTCCTTGGCTCTGCTGTGCTCCCTTCTAGATTCATCCAACTCTTCTTTCAATGACCCAATTTTATCTGCAAGAAACCAATCAAATAATTACTTCAGATATACTGTATATCAAATATTTGTACCACTTTTTGAGCCATTTGAACCAAATTTTATAAACCATTTGAGGCAACTTTTTTGAGCCATTTGAGGCAACTTTTTTGAGCCATTTGAGGCAGCTTTTTTAATCCATTTGAGGCAACTTTTTCGAGCCATTTGAGGCAACTTTTTTAAGCCATTTGAGCCTACTATTTTGAGCCATTTGAGCCTACTTTTTTGAGCCATTTGAGCCTACTTTTTTAGCCATTTGAGCCTACTTTTTTGAGCCATTTAAACTAACTTTTTAAAGCCATTTGAACTAACATTTTTTTAACCATTTGAGCCTACTTTTTGAGCCATTTGAACTAACTTTCTAAAGCCATTTAAACCAAACTTTTTTAACCATTTGAGCCTACTTTTTGAGCCATTTGAACCAAAGAGGTATTCAAGCTCCTGTACATTCAAAGTACTTCCAGTACTATTTAAAAAATGGCTAATTGGTGGAGATGTCATTTTCGCATGCAGTCTTTACTCTACTTCCTCCAGTCCAATCAACTGTAAACGAGTACCACCACAGTTGGGGAGTTGACCTGCAATGGACTGGTGTCCTATCCATGGGGAGCTATGTGCTCTCATTCGCTTACACCAAGGAAACAGGCTAAATTAGCTAAATATGTTAGGAGTCTACATTTGTTCATTTCATCTCATTTTGTTAAATGCATCTGGCTCATTCATCTCAAATGTATTGAGACCACCTATTAGTCAATCTGATTTCAGAAATCAGTCAAACCTAATTTTGAATTGGAAATATTCTCTTTACACCTCTTTGAAACCTCGTGAAATTTTGCCCTAATATAACCCAAATTAAGTAATTTTGCAACCTTCAAGCTCATATCTGTTCTTGATCTCCTCTTCCAACATGTTCTCCGTCTTCTGTTTTTCATCCTCCAAAAGAGCAATTTTGGCATTCGCCTGAAATGAAGGAAAAATACAAAATAAAGTAATCAAAAGTTTGAAAATGATTAAAATATGGACTCTCATTAAAAACTTTTGTTTTGTCTTACAACATTAACGTTGTTAGGTTAATCTGTCACAAGTGAGTAGCGTATTCAAGGTATTCAATCTTCATGAAAAAATTGATATAAGTTCTTAAGTGGTTGAAATTAGGACCCACCATGCTATTTCACAATGAAAAACATTTTGTTTGAATATTTTGTTTTTGAATATTCATAACATGAATATTCATTAAATGAATATTCAGGAATGGATATTCAGGACATGGATATTCAGGACATGGATATTCAGGACATGGATATTCAGGACATGGATATTCAGGACATGGATATTCAGTACATGAATATTCAGGACATGAATATTCAGTACATGAATATTCACGACATGAATATTCATGACATGAATATTCAGGACATGAATATTCATGTCTGGTACTTACTCTTGATACATCCATTAGCCGCTGAATCTTTGCTTCATCGTTTGCTGAAATGAAAAAGAAACATGTGATTTACATTAACATTGAAAACATTTAGTAACAACATTCACTTTTTTTTAAATTCATTAAAACCATGAAAATAGCAATCAATTCTATCAAAGAGTGGTTAATAATTAGGTACTTAACAGATTATGCTTCTTTGTATCTAAATCTATATATACACTTTTGATTCATCTTTTAAAAGATAAGTTCAGTGGTCAATTAAAATATTTTTTTAACTAAATTAATTTTCTTTTTCAAAACTTCCAGTGGTTAATTTAAATTGCTTTGTAAGATTCTGTTTCCCTATTTTCTTGACATATGCAATGTCTCATAAGTCACCAAATCTCCTAAAAAATACAATCAAATACAAACTTCAAAGACATTTGAGGATGAGTGTGACAACCTTCTACAGTAGACTGCTAGATAGGTACAGAAATATTTTTTTCCAAAGATGTTAACTTACCTTCTCCTTCTTCATTTTGTGTCATTCCTTTCAACTGCACCAAACAATCTTTCAAAACCTGATAATAATCAAAATAGGAAAATTCATATAAAGATACTACAATCAGGGACAAAAGCCTTGTCATTTCTTCCCCATCCACCGCTTATTCAATGTTGGTGGTATGCAAATTGGTTTTTGCTAATATATCTGCAACATTGAGAAGGGGTATAAGGGGAGGGGGACAATGTGCCAAGTACTTTTGTCCAAGATTGTAGGAACATCATCAATCTGCATACAGATAACACCATTACATCTGAACTTCCACTGGCTTCCCATAAAGCAGCACAGTTTTTGAAGGTCTATGTTGATGAAAGTCTGATAAGTTTTTAATTGATGCTAAATATATGGTGTATGGGGGAGGCATCTCAGACTCTTTATGAAATTCTTTTAATTTCTTTTGTACATCTCAGTTAGTGTATTGATGATAAAATATGGCTAATCAAAATGTGATGAATTTTGAATTTAAGATAAATTTTTGATGTATGACGGCAGATGGCTCAAATTTATCTCCTAAATCTCAGTGACTGCTAATGATTGGAAACTCTATTCCGTCTTAAATTTAATTGGAGTGAGGTACTTTTTTTGAGGTTTTTTTTCATTCATTTAGCCAATACTGAATCTTTTTAAATATTTTATATATATATATATATATATATATATATATATATATATATATATATATATATATATATATATATATATATATATATATATATATATATATATATATATATATATATATATATGCAAAAAGACATACTTATGATGTATGACTGGGCAGATAGCTCAAAATCATGTCATAATTATTAATATTTTTTTTATATATATATATACATATATATATATATATATATATATATATATATATATATATATTCTATACATATATATATATTTATACATAAATATATATATATTTTCATATATTGCCCTGCATGCAAAAAGACATATTTATGATGTACGACTGGGCAGATAGCTCAAAATCATGACGTAATTATTTAAATTTACTAACCTCAATTTCATTGTCTTTAAATGAGTTGTTCTCCTCCATGTCCTTCATCTCAGCTTTTGTTCTTGTCAGCTCCTCCTGCACCTCATCAAACCTTCAAAATTTGACAAGAAATTAATTCAGTCACTAAAAGTCGGACTATTTTCTCCTGCTAAATTTTGATGGAGATTTAAAACCTCTTGGGTCATATTTAATTCCTCCCATTCGAGACGGTTGGTGAAGGATCGAAAAACAAAAATTAACAGAAGATTTTCTCTTTCAGGTGTCACAAATTTATATCAAGATTTGCATAACGTCTTATAATAAAGCCTAATAATATTCAAAATACTGTAAGATGGTCCATTTTCAAGAGAAATTTTATGTAACTTTTTGCTAGTTTTGTGGTTTATAGCATATTTTCTCCCAATTAAGCTCAAGTTCTGGCTACCTGTGCATAGTTCCTTAAAAGACTGTTATATTCATTTCAGGAAGCATGTTTCCTCATGTTTCAGACAGTCAGCCGATTAGCTCCACTTTATCAAAAAGTTTACACCCAGCAGAAAGTGATGGTTTCAGGGACACATTAATAATTAAAAACTTTACCTTTCACTCCATCCATCAATTTCTTCTGACAGCTGTCAAAGAAAGACAAATGAGATATTGTATCACTTAAAAATGTACTTGCTGGGGTCTCGCAATTGCATTATCTCCATTTAATTGATTACACTAAGCTTGCATCAAAGAAAAACAATATCTTATCACACAAATTTACCTTATTTTAAAAGAATTCAAAGCTATAAGCCGCTACACACTAAATGTGACGCAGCGAGCGATTTTTAAAGCAAAATTAAATACAACAAAAGAAACATTTTGACCTCTTTCTTTCATAGATGGATCATCATCGTAAGGCTTTTCAGATGATAACTGAAAATTGATTCACGGGACGTTTCTATGGCCATTAAAGCAAATTTCACGTAGCGACATAAAATCGCACCCCACTAAAGCAAATTTCTCCGGTTTGAACAAAACAGCATTTATGCAAATTTTCCAGCATCATCAGAAAGCCTTATTTGTAAACTTTATCATGTATAAGCAAAAAGTCAAAGCATTTTAGATTTGTTTCCTGTCTGGTTATCTAAAAAATCGCTTGTCACGTCACGTTCGGTGTAATGGCCTTATCTTATCACTCAAAGTTTATACCCGAAATAGAAGTTTCTGATATACAAGTTTCAGTAAACTGAAGTCATAGTTGTTTATCTTAAAACCAACACAGCTTTTGTTAGACCCCTTTAATTTTTCTGTTCTGATCCACATAAGGATGTTTCAGCTGATGTCATGAGGTCACATGACTTTGTTTACACCGCAATTTTGTCGGGAAAAACAACTGTCGTCTGCTGTACACTTAATTAGACTTACATACATTTGCATCTTGTTATATAAAATTATTTTTGTAAGATGATTATGCCGGAATCTTGCTGTGCCGTTGGTTGCACTAATAGACGTGTGTGTAGGAATAAAAAAAAACTTTTCTCGATTTCCATCTGATCCTGATCAACGTTCAAAGTGGGTTTCTGCTGTATGCTGTTACACATGGACAGCTTTCAACCTATGATACACACTAGGATTTGCAGTGAGCACTTTATATCAGGTATGTAGGCTTTGTCTGGGTATAACGAACAATCAGCTAGCGTTAACATTAAAGTTACTCTTTGTATACCCGGTAAAAATATAAAACTTAAGGAAAATATGAAGTAAAATTGAAAACGAACAAAAATTGTAATAAGTCAAATTTGCTGAATTGGTACTGGTAGGTTAGCATGTAGTATGTTTGTTGTACGTGTGATGTGACTGGGCCTTGTTAAGACGCGTGAAACATAACAACACCGCTGCCCTGCAAAATGGCTTCCAGATGAGTTAGTCACGTGATAAAATCCCTCTACTCAAAAGCTCTTAACTCTTAAATGGCAAAACATCTACCAATGACTTTAAAGCCATCCTTTGAAGAAAAAAAATAATAAAAGAAAAATATAACTCTTGACACATACCTGTTCTTTGCTCACAGTGAGTTGGCTGTTCTGCTCCGTGAGGCTGTCGATGTCCAATCGCAATGATATCGCTTCCTCCAAGTAGGATTCAAGCTTCTTCTCCATCTAAAAAGTCAAATAGACTTCATCGTCATCACTATCATGGAAAGAACTTTCATCACGCGAGAAGCTGATTCATTATTTTAGGAATAAAATCATGAATATTTAAAAGTTCAACTATATAAACACTTGCATATAAGACTGAGATATGATGCTTTATTTTAATCATCATTCAAATTGGTACAGTTTACTCAATGTAATCTTAAGTAATTTTGATACTCAAAACATTAGAAATCTAAAACGCATTTATCACAAAAAGACATTCACTCGTACAAAAAATAAAAAAATCTCAGATGTCAGAAAAAGTTATCTAAAAAATATGCAAGACATTCACACGTACAAAAAAAAAAATCTCAGATGTCAGAAAAAGTTATCTAAAAAATATGCAAAACTGTACCTGGTCGACCTTCTCCTCCAGGGCCTCAATCTGAGCAGACGCCTCCTGCTTCTCCTCTTCATCGGCAGTTGTCTAAAAGTAAAATGAAATGTGTCAGATCTTTTTTCAAAAATCTAAAATTGAATTCTTAAATGAGTAAATGACATTATTGGTACTCAGTTTACACAGTGGTATAGCTAGAATTTTTTTAACTTAATCTGACTTGTTCCTTTAGTTCCCTCACACCCCTCCCTTCGATTAACCTTTCCAGGTTTCCAAATAGGCTATGCCCTCCATAGCAACACGGTAACTATGTGGGAGCAAACAAACCTCAAATCTAAAATCGTGCATTACCAATGCGTTGACATTTAGATGTTCGCGAGTCCTGCCGCAAGCTTTGATTCATTTATGGCACTTCTCTACATAACTTGCTGACAAATTAGATACAAACTAGGAAAGAATCTGAGCAGTTCCATTTTAGTCAGATGTATAAAATGGCCATGAACAAATCACCTGGCTGAATTGATTAAAGCAATGCACTGAAAAATCTCTACTCTAGCTAGCAATATGCAAATCAGTAAATAGCGACGTAGGATGAGTAAACTTATGAATTGAGGTACTCGGCCATGCAATCACCTTTTTCCCCAATTGGTGTTCAGCAAATACCTTCGTGAAATTCAAAATGAGAGCACGGTACCTACCTTCTGTTGGTACTCCTGAAGCTGCTGCTTCTGCTCCTCAAACCGTTCTCTCATGTCCTCCATTTCCGTCTTCCGCTTCTTTGATTCAGTCCTCAGTTCTTCACAAAGTTGCTGCAGTAAGATGAAAGTCATTCGTAAATTTGAAAATCATGTAAAATACCCCAGTTAACCCTTACTCTATCACGCAGAGATAGTATCGCTGTTTTTAAACCACCTTTTTCTAAAAATAAAATTGGGACTTTACACAGTCCTATAGGAGTAATCTTGGTATCATTTGAAAGTACTCGGATATTTCTTTCACAAAATGAAACTTTTTCATAGAGGTCATATTACATAATTTTTAGAAAAAGTACATCGAAAAACCGTAAAACTCAAAAATTAAAATGTACAATTTTTTGTTTTTTTTGTTTAAATCTTACGATAACTTCAAGATCACATTTTTGCTACAAAATTAACCACGCAAGTCGTACGACATGATAGTATTGGTTTCTGGTATAATTTTTATAATCCCTATGTGCAATTTTTTGTTCTGGAGAAATTTCTTCAAAATTTCATGAATTTCTGCCATTTTTGACCTTCTTTTTTTTTAAATTGTGTAACCCAAACCGTACATCACACATGCTTTGTTAAACCGCTGTTCAAAAGCGCTTGAAATTTCCTTTCATTTGATATATAAATAAAGGCATACCCCCTCTATTTATAACCTATTCTATAAAAAATATATTACACCTCTCCAAATTGAACGACTATGTGGTGCAGAGGAAATGTACGCGACTAGCATGCGAGCGCTCCGGGTTTAAGTCTTACCGTGACCACTGCGTAATTATTTTTCTGCTGCAGCTTTCATGGGTCGTTTGAGTTTTATCATTTTTGATGTGTTTTCATCTTTCTAAAAGTTATAGATTAGTATCATTGGAAAGGAAATTTCAAAAAGAATCTAAATATGTAACACAAATCTCTGTTTTCAATAATGACAAGAAGTTATACTTCTGCAAAGATTGACCATTTGTTGACCAAATTTAGCCAAAAATTGCTCAATTTGCATAATTTTGTCCAATATTTCCTAAATTGGTTTTATTTACTCAAAAGATAAATATCTTAGCATCTATTCCAACCAAACTTGTAACAAAAAAAAAAAAATGAAACGAAAGTTGTTAAAAATGCATATTAAAAAAAAAAGTTACGAAAATTAGGGTCGCTTTTTTCAAAGCCTTAGTAGAGTAAGGGTTAAGTAATGGGATAGACAGTTTCATAGGCTTCACGAGGAAAATTAGATAGGACAAAAATCTATTGGTGTAGTGGTCAGGTATGTATAACCATCTTTTGTACGAGACAGGACAAAAATGTGAAGAAACTATTTTGATAACTTGTTCTGTTCGTGAGATATTAGATTTTCAAAGTTGTAACAAGTTTGCATTGGAATGATTGGTGTAGAAAGTCTACTGTTAAAGACTGATGGCACACCCTTATTTCTTAACAATTTTCAATAACTTGTTTTATGAATTTTTTTTTATATTTTTTTATTGCTTGAAAGTATTTTCTCTTTCAAATTTCTTCAGGTGGTAAATCATGGACAGTTTACTATTCTCTGTTTTAGTACTCTCTCTATATTACCTAATGAGTGTTATATAAAAAATATAAATAAACTACTCTTATTGCTTGCAAATATTTTTTTCTTCCAAATTTTTCAGGTTGTAAATCACAGATGGTGTAAAATACTACATTTAGTGTGCAAGCTCTTTCCTTTCAGTATGCTATCATAGGGGCATTAATAATATGCCCAACGTGCATCAGATAGAGGCATCACATTACACTCGCATGTGTTGGCAATGTAATTAGATCGTAGCTGTGCCAGGACAAGCAAATAATGATATCATATTAGGTTGCCCTTGCTCTGGCGAGGCGTGTGATGTGCAATTGTCGATTTTGGCCAAAATCGGCGGTTGCAGTGCATACTAAACGGAAAGTGGAGGTACACGTCATATGTATGTTTTAGTACTCTTCTAAAAAATTATTTTAATACAATGCACAAAAACTTTTGAGGCATGTGAGGATGTGATGTCACTAGGGACGTAACCAGATATGTGAAGAGGTAGAGCCAAACTCCTCAATTAATAGCAAAAGCTAAATCCATCAGAGCCATTAGGCTCCTAGGGCCGGTGCTTATCCCCAGTTTCCATGGCGCAAGCAGATGGCAGTACATGACTCCCCCTACAGATGGGATGCCAGTCCATTGCAGGTTGACTCCCCAGCAGTGTTGGTACTCATTTTACAGCTGAGTGGACTGGAGCAAGTAAAGTGCATTGCTCAAGGACACAATGCAGCATTCACGCATGAATCAAACCTGGTACCTTTAGCATAAAAGCATGGGTCCTTAACCACTGCACCTCAATAAATAAGTCCAGTCCAAATTATTCTATAGCCTCAACATTTTTTTTACTAGAGATGTAACAATGCTAATGTGATGGTCTGTGGACAAGGTGTCAATCATTTCCATTTAAGAATGCTTTCATGAAAACTGCTGTACCAAAAACAGAATCCTGTACTGAAGGGAGGTGCCATTTCCATTAGCTCACCCTCTGGTTACATCCCTAGATTTCACAACTAGTCTGATTTCAGCCTGTTCTATCCAAAGTAAAATTAAAGGACTATGGACATCTAGCAGATTTTAGATATGTAAAAGAGCTTGGAATTCTGAGAAGCATAAATTTTAAAATTTGTAAAAAGCTTATTAAGTTTTCAAGTTATGAATAAACAAAATTTCATGATTTGTTTATTTGTCTGGAATTTGTGATATACTAAGAGGAACACATCTCAAAATCTGTATATAATTCTTTAAAATCTGTTCTTCCAATTTAGCTACTTGTGAATTTCAGAATGTCTTTTCTAGATACATGATGATTCAGGGTGTGACAAAGTTCCATCGATTTTTGCCCGAAATCCAATTCTATATTTCAGACAACATTGACAGAGGAGTAAGGTTTTACAAAAAAAAGGTAATGAAGGAGCCTCCCCCATTGATGTCACACATTATTGTGCAACAACAGCTAAACATTTAAGTGCTGTAAATCGGTCAATTTTTAATCAATTTTAATAGTTTGTTTGTTTGTTTGTTTGTTTGTTTGATGAGGTCTTAACGGCACCACGACAACGAAGGTCAAATTGTGCCTGAGAGGTCAGATCATTTTAGAGGTAGGAAGGAAAGAAACTAGGGGGAGAATAAGAGAAATTCAAGAACAAAAGCCAGAAAGCTGTGATCGAGAGAGGAGGTGCATGGGTAAAACAAAACAAAGTAGAGAGGGGGTGGAAGAGGAGAATTAAATATGGTTGTAGAGGGATGCATGATGAAGGAAGGAGATAATTTTATCCGGAGGATTTTTCTGGAAGAACTCAGCAATTGAGTTGTGGGGAGTGAGGGAAGCTCTGGGAAGGTTGTACAGGGGGCAAGCAAGGAGAACGTGTTGGATTGTGAGGATGCAGTGGCAATTGTTACAGAGGGGTTGGGGGAACCAATAAGGAGGTGGGAGGAGTGAGGTGGGTGTGACCAATTCTAAGACGGGTAATATGAAGGTTGTCGTCTGAGAAAGGTTGTTGATGGTGGATTTGATCGAATTGTGGGCTGGATGACATGGAGTTTGTTATCAATTTGGGAGTTCCATGAGGTTTGCCAGCGGTCACGAACAAGGGAAGCGATAAGCGGTTTGATGTCAGAGAGGGTTTTAGGAAAAAGGGGAAGGGAGGAGGTTAAGGGCAAGCTTAGCGGCTGTATCAGCCCTGTCATTGCCAGAGATTCCAACATGGCTGGGTATCCAGAAGAAAAGAACAGTAGAATATTTTGCTGTTTTAATGGTTTAGATCATATTTTAAACCAATTAAGCCCATGTTGCCTCTACATGTCCATAGTCCTTTAAGAATAAAATTACATTTATGAGAACTTTCTTCACCATTTTGTTCCACTTATTGCCCCCTTTCATAAAAGTTTATATAATGTATGACCTTCAAACTTATCCTTAAACCATACCCACAATCAACCTGTAACCGTTAAAGACATTTTCATCACTTTCAATAGCTGCCATTTCATTCATCACAAGTATTGCATACGTTAGAAAATATTCAGACTCTTACAAGACATAATTAGAAAACTATACAGGATGTTTCAAAGTTGATAAGACTGTTTTCGTTCTGTAATGTGAGTAAAAAGAAAGTTTGGAGGTGATTTTAGTAACAAAACAACTTTTTTCTAGGACTGTAAAGAAATGGACAACAACGTACCTCCAACTTTTCTCTTTCTTCAGCGACTTCGGCAGCATTAGTTTTAAAATCATAGTACTCCAGATTCTGCTCCTTAAACTGTTCGTTGGTCATGTCCAGAGTGTCCATAATCATGGCCTTCTGTCCGCTCAGCATGCTGACCTCATACTCAAGTTCACTGTGGAGTGCTAGAGAATGTAATAAGAACAATGAAAAATTATGTCATGCATCTTGTATTGCTAGAGGGTACATTGCACATGTTCATACCGAAAAGATTCTCTTTACGCCTACCCGCACCTGAAACCCGAGTTATTCCTGAAAACTCAGGTATGACAATTACCAACTCGACTTCCTGTTGAGTAAATTGTGTTTCCACTCTAAACAATGATTGTTTATCTGCCATTCCATACACACCACAGTCAAGTAGCCCAAGGTTATTTGTGTGTATAAGATTACAGAAAGCCATTGCTGAGTAATTGGGGTACTTTTGTGATTGAAATCACTCATCCGTGTTAAGTGTCATAGTGGGAGAAATTTGTTTGGAAACTGGTGATAAAAATAACTGTGTATCATATGCCCTGAGGTGATGTGTGCATTAACTGTAAATGATTGATGGACCATTTCTACCAAGGAAAGATATTTTTTCATGACCTTTATTTATATGGTTTGGTTTGGTTTGATAAGGTTTAACGGCACCGCGACAGTCAGAGTCAAACGTGCCAAGAGGGTGATAAATAATTAAGGTGCAAAGGTTAGGAAAGAGATGGTTGGAACAGGAGGAAAGGATGGAGAAGTAAAAAATTTAGAGGAAATAAGTTATTTATAAGGAAAACCACATCTTCAGAAATATGAGCGAAGTCTATTATATGCTGATGTTCTATTTGAAAATGGATGGCCTTTGAAAGTTAGTGCCTAATGCTAACATAAGACTAGAATTTTTCCATGTTACAGTAGTTTGAAAGTCAGTGCCTAATGCTAACATAAGACTATAATTTGTATCATGTTACAGTTCAGTGAATCTTCCATTTTGTACAATTGTCAGAATTTAATTCTTCTAATAAGTCATTTTTCACGATAATCATAATATCATGGATCATGATGACATTTTATTTCATAACTGATGCATATAGGCAAAATGTGATAGTTTTAAATTTCAACAAAACGGTGGTCTAGAATTGGATTTTTTCCCTTTCACTTATGCCCAATGACAATGCCACATTGACTGTGATCTTTCATCTATTTTCCTCACTGCAAAGTCCTTCTACGATGATTAAAAACCAAGCTAACGTGAAAACATAAAAATCAGTATCTTACCTTTTGATCTTCTGACACTGCAAAGCTACAAAAAGGAAAAATGAGAATTGGTAATTTGTCTCATTCATGTTCATGACTTCTTACATAATACAATGACTGATGGCTCAAAAAATTACATCATATGTTACAGAGTTCTCTCAAATCATAACATGAGTATGAGGTTTTCTCAACTGATACCCTGTCACTAGAAGAAACTGTAGATTTTTTACAACATTCAGTATGCTTCAGAAATGACAATTTCATTTACAGTTTTGAAATAACCAACCAACATATTAACCTTTCCAGGTTTCCAAATAGGTCACGCCCACCATAGCTATGGGGTAACTATGTGGGGCAAACAAACCTCAAATCCGCAATCGTTCATTACCAATCCGTTGACATTTAGCCTAATTTAGATGTTCGTGAGGCCTGCCGCAGGCTTTGATTCATTTATGGCACTTCTCTGGATCTTTAGAGCTTTTAGCAAATAGAACAAAATTCAGTTTGCTGACTGTTCTGCAATTTTTGTTCACCATTTTGCCGTCACTCAGGTCTGTGTGTGCAGAAATTTGTTTTGTACAATAAGTTGCATTGACTACATCAGCGTGCGCCGCTAGCTAGCTGTACTGTACCAGTACTACGTAGGATGTTTTCCCCAACTTAGTTATGCAGATTTTGTTGCTAGGCAAATTCGTGAGGTGATTGGTTAAAACAAACTGTCAATCATTTAACCCAGAAAGGTTAATTCCAGCACTCTAAAATTTGGTGCGACAATTTTTAAAGATCTAAACTTATTTCTTCTAATTTCAAAACAATCTCTACACAATTTTGAAGATACAAAGCATACACCATTCCAGACTAAACAATAACATTTAAATACTGTTTGGAAAGTATATTGAGGATTTCATAGAAAATTAAGAATGTTTTCACATCTTTTGAAAACTTTTACATAAGACAAGCCCATCATGAAAATATTGATTGTTTGCTGCAAACAACTTGTTGAATAACCAACTGGGTCTGTAAGAAAGCATGACAGTCAAATAAATGATTTTCCGATTTATACACACTAAAATATTTACATTTACGATCAAACAGAAACATTATCTGAGTAAGTCTGATTTTGTTGTTTGGTCGGGACACAGCAAATAAAGAGTTTTTGTGGCAGGTGGGTGGGGAAATAGGGAGGGGGTATGAATATGATACTTACACATCCACAGAAGAGCATTAGGAGCAGAGAGATGCCAACAACCTCTGACAAGATGATGGTGGACCAGGCGATACCCAGGAAATCTGGTGCAGCGAGCACTTCCTGCATTGGTTCTGGCAACTGAAAAAAAATACAATGATAATAATAATATTTCAAATGATCAAATATACCAGACATCATTATGCATTCATCTTTTTGATATGGAGGATGGCTTGTTTAAAATTTGTTATGACTGTCCATTTGAATTTGTACTCTGAAGCCCTTTAATTTAAGGGTATATGGACAGGTAGCAACCACTTTGCATAAATTAATGCAAATGCCCTTCATAAACACTCACCACAAACACTTTTTACAAAATTGATCCCAAAATGTGAAAAATCTGGTTATTTTTATGTCTCCAAATGTATGCTCATTATATATTGGGTTTTTTCAGGATGTAAGCATAGGACAGTACAACACTAACGTTATGTGAAAGTTACAGTGTTCCATACAGTAACATTTACAGCCTAACGTAACAAGTAGAGATGTCCAATCATAAAGATATAATGGATCGGAACTTTAGTCGATATTTCCTCTTTATCCACAAGAAAATATCCTAAAAATTTAGGCTAATTCGATATTCTGATGTTGATTCAATTATGTTTTGAAGTAGACAAACTTAGTGACACTATTTTGACTGTAGGCCTTGCTTGTCCTTATTCTTACGTCACACGCCTTTTATCAATTGTGGAAGTCCAGCCGTTTCTTGGGCTTAATTTTTCACTTTTTCATATCTCAGAAATGAGTGGAAATGTTTGATAGATATATGTTGATGAAATGTTCAGAATATTAAACAGAATATATTTATGGCAAAATCTCTACCTGTCCATATACCTTTAAACCTTAATCAAGCTGTTGTGGTGCATATCTTGTCTAAGAGAAACTCCTACAGTTTCTCCTCATATGAAATCAAGAGATATGATATGAAAACTTAAAAAGAAACAATATTTCTAATATTCACCACATAAAATGTCATAAAATAAAAGTAGTCCCAAATCAAGACTTTAATTTGCAACAGCTGGAAAGTAATGGTATGTCAATCTTAATCACAAAAATTATGTCTGACCATTACAATTAATACACCTAGAAGCTAACATATGTGAGTCATTTTAATTGAATCACTATTATGCACTGTCATAAATTCTGTGTTCGGAAAAGTATCCTGAATTTAGAACTAATTACAGTAAAGTTCTCACATTGCTGTCTATTCGGAAAAGTATCTTGAATTTAGAACTAATTAGAGTAAAATTCTTACATTGCTATGTGTTTGGAAAAGTATCTTGAATTTAGAACTAATTACAGTCAAATTCTTACACTGCTTTGTATTTGGAAAAGTATCTTGTTATTAAAATTTAGAACCAATGATTACAGTGAAGTTCTTACATTGCAATGTGTTCAGAAAAGTATCTTGAATTTAGAACTAATTACAGTAAAATTGCTATGTGTTTGAAAAGTATCTTGAATTTAGAACTAATTACAGTAAAGTTCTCACATTGTAATTTCAAACTTTAGTAAAGAGGTCTTTCTTGCATAAAAAGTGCATAAACCTGTGTTATTAAAATATCTGCTTACAACATGAAAGATTTAAGTTGGGGTTGGTAACAACGTAAACATTGATATACTTTCTCAACAGTATCAAATAACAATGAAAGGGGCACTAGACCGAAAGGTAATGGCACAATTTTTAGAGACTCAAAAAAATCAGCAACACTTCTTGACCCACGTGGTGAGCTGCAAAACTTCCCTAACACCAATATTTATACCAAGTAGTCATTCTAAGATTAACAATTTTTTCACTTTAGGAGGCAAAAAAGGTTGATGCACCGCTTAATACGGTTCTCCAGTTCTCCATAAAAAGAATATTCCTGTGAATTTTCACTTTCATATATTTGCTATAGGACTATTGAAAATACAAATTGGTGAAACAATCGTGTTCATATATACTCTATATACATAATGCATTACAAGAACTCATTGATTATCCTGTGCTGAAGTAATGGAAGTAGTTCCGGCCTGCCAATCAAAGTCGTTACATGAGCAACCAGGCCGACAACTTCAAAGGCTAAAATTGTAAATACTGTCGTCGTCTGCTAGTTTTATCTAAAATCGTAAATGACTTGGCTTAATCTTTTTTCACTGATCTGCTGATTGTGAATTCTTAAAAATGTCTGATTCAATTGATTTAATGACTTTTGGTTAAAACTTGATCCTTTTGAGGGTTTGAACATAGATTTTGCCTCAAGACATGTAAGAACCGAGAATCAAATGTAATTAAATTTGAACATTAACGCTAGGCCTATTGCTAGGCCTAACAATAAAACTAATTCCAGCACGATAAATGGACGTTTCGTCAGCCCAGACAATCTGGCACACAAATTAACATTACTTTATACTTTTTCCATTCTATTATTAACAGTTAACATTTTGTTTAATAATAAGTAACCTAAGGGTTTAACATTAGTATGGTTTCCAGTTAGGCCTAACAGAAAATTAATGCCGCCTTTTTGTAATGAGTCTAAGTTAAATGAGGCATCACAGAAGCCTAAGCTAATAAATATTTTAGTTGAGGGTTCATTTGTACATTCTAATTATCCCCTGAAACAATATTATAAATACAGGTAAACCCATTCATCAGTCCATAGGTTTTTGCTGAATTTGTTGCGAATTTTCATTAAATAATCTGTTATATATATGAAAAGGGTTAATTAATAACATGCTATGCATTGGGTACACAATAATACAAAGAAGCTTGTTGCACAGATATCGCTGGATTTCTCCCTCGTGCATCGTTTAATCTGTGCCCAGCTTCTATGCATTATCCTGTACCGAATGCATAGCGCATTATTCATTAACCCTTTATTGATATCTAATTCTGTTTAAGATTAATTGCACTTCAATAAATGTTCTCTTAAAGTGCATTTTATACCTCATCTCAATAATTAAACAAAAAATAGCAATTAATTTTCACAGAAATACATAAACATTGTCTTGGATCTGCATTTATGACATCACACTTTACACTGCCTTTATGACATCACACTTTACACTGCCTTTATGACATCACACTTTACACTGCAGGGTCACTTTTCAACACACTGGAGAAATCTTTGAAATGCATTAACTCCTAAACAGAATAACATATCAACACTGTTTTTCACCAATTTGTGATATATATGAAATCTATCTATCAATGATATATATGAAATATTCCTGTAAGCAAAAGATTTAAATTCTACAGTACACTCACAAATTCAACCAGTGGCGTCAAGCTCTCATTCAATGCATCGTAGAAGGGTCTGAGAGAATCGATCACGATCACTCTCATTTCTTCTACAGTCAGTGTCTGTGTCGCATTTTCCACGGGAAGATCCTCCTGCATGACCTCTGGTGAATCAACTACGATGGATTCCACTGCAGAAAGTTCAACGTTTTCAGTAGGGGCATGAGACTGTACAGGAGAATTAACAGATTGGAAAATAAAATATAAGATCATGTGAATTTTTTCTTTTGTGGTTAATCCACATATAATTTCAAATTATATTTCCGCTCCAAATTCACCTGATCAGAGGGAAAGATACCCCCCTAGTAATTACGTACCGTATGAATTTCTACTCCCAGCTTTATACGCAGAGATGTAAGTAGGAAATTTATCAATAGTAAGTTCACAGCCAGCCAGACAAAATGAAGGGAAGTGAGAGGGGAAGGCATGTGAAGAAGTTAAAAGAGCAGAAGATAGAGAAAAGTGAGAGAATATAAATTAGCATAAAGCATAAAACAGTACAAAGAAGAGGGGCACAAGAGTGGGGATGTATGGAAATTAAGGTAATAATCAGCCTACTATTCTTCCAAAAATATTTTGACTTTTCTAGATAGATAAATTTCTACATACAGAAAATTCTTGCATTAAAGTAATTACTTGATGAAAAATTCCATCCACAAAATTCATTATTATTATTATTATTATTATTATACTTTTATAAAGCACACATTAGTACATAACAAAACATAATCTATGGCGCTGTACAAATAACAAAAACATAATATATAAAACTAAATATAAACTAAAAAAATAAAAAATTTAAGAAAATGTAAAACTGAAACTAAAAACCACAGCAAATATATGCAGACCAAAACAAAAACAAGATTAAAGCAAATAGAAAATTAAATAGTGGTCAATAAAAACGTTGGTATAGAAGAGAACAAATAGTTACAACTTGAAAATCAAAAATAAACAAAAATTGAAATTCAAAAATATAATAAAATCAAGGCTGCACGGGACTCTAATGATAGAAACAAATTATTATATAAACTGTTAAAAATATGTGTTTTGAGATAAGTTTTTAAAGTGCCAACAGTATCTGATAGTTTAATCTCATTATTAAACAATTACAAACAAAACTAGAATATTAGCACTCTCTAGAGCACATACCTCCGCCCGTTGCAATTCCAACATGCCTAAAAAAAAATTAAAAGTTCATTTGATCCCCATACTAAATATAATCTACTTCAGAAATCATAGGCCCACCAAGATTCATCCCCAAGTTTTGATCTGTAATGAACATTTGCAATCTGGACACTTGAAGATTATCTTCTGACTGAATTTCTTCCAGGTCATACAATTGTTTTTAGATTTAATCATGTGAAGCATCATTATTTGAGCTTTATTCAGCCAGGAATCACATTCCATCATTTTCCATTCATGTCAGAAACCAATTGTATCATTTTCTTTGATTACAGAAAACACATGATTTAAGTCTCTTTGAGTCCAGAAAATTGATTGTTTGGATCTTCATTCGGAGCACAAAGTCATTGTTCAGTATATGCCACTGAAAAGTTTAAACTTAAGTCTTGACAGATCTCATCGTAAAACATCCCCACCCCTCAATTTCTGCCCTTTCCCTGTTCCAATTAGTCCCAAATTGTAATCACTTCTTCATAACACAGTAACAAAACCACACGCCAAATGTAATCCAAATCTAATCATCAGTTCTGGAGATATCTTGATGACAGACAAACTCACTTTAAAATGTCCCCACCCCTCCATTTTCACCCTTTCCCTGTTCAAAGATGTCTCAAATTTTAATCACTTCTTCCATAAGCAGTAACAAAACCACACAACAATTCTAAACCAAATCCAATCATCAGTTCTTGAGCTATCTTGATGACAAACAAACAGAGGCAAAAGCATGTCCCACCCCCCTGTTTTCACCCTTCCACTCT
The DNA here is from genome assembly GCA_020152595.1 of Chiridota heheva. Taxonomy (NCBI): domain Eukaryota; kingdom Metazoa; phylum Echinodermata; class Holothuroidea; order Apodida; family Chiridotidae; genus Chiridota; species Chiridota heheva. The sequence continues at coordinate 3,366,578 of JAIGNY010001511.1, forward strand.
TCCAATATGTCTTAAAATTTTATCACTTCTTTCTTAAGCAGTAAACAAAACCACACAACAAATTTAATCCAAATCCAATCATCAGTTCTGGAGATATCTTGATGACAGACAGACAAACAAACAAACAAATTCACAGAGGCAAAAACACAACCTCCATCCAACTCAGTTAGCGGAGGTAACAATTATCAGTAATAACCACTGCACATCGAGTTGTGTGCCTAGCCATACTCCAAAACAGAATGTCTGCAGAATCAATGCTGCACTACATAATGATTGTATGTATCACTACAATATCTGAAGTATATACCAACACCAGTGTTCCGATCAGTTATTTCTGCATAACAAAAATATTACATTGTTTTCAACTTACATTACTGTCATAACAGCCTCAAAACTTCGTAAAAAAATCAGACCGTCAAAGAAATTGCTTGATTTTGCACACAGTATGTATGCTACATACACAGACAAGCGCTAAATGCTTGAGTGTACACAATGAAAAAACACTTCTACGCTCATTATAAAAGCATGTACGAAAACAATACCTGCTTTCTTGACTAATCTTATCTGGTAAACAGTTTTCCAGGGTTCAATGATATCAACACTTAATCTTTGATCAAATAATTAAAAAACACAAAGAGATCAAGGTTGCTATCTGTCAGTAAACTGACATCAGGATTCTACTAGTCCCTGTACAGAGGCTTTCAGGGATCTGGAAGATATTCCCTTTCAGGGGATTTAGTAAAACTTAGGGCCAACATTGCTCAAAAAATAATTTGAAAATCAAAATCTCCCAATCAAACCAGAATTTTTTTTATTAGTTTATAGCTTTTTAAATGTTCAGGTTTAAATATTCAAGAAATTATGCAAAAGATGTCATTCATTGAATAGCTCCATAGGGACAGGAGGCAGGAGGAAAACTTTCTCCCAAATAGTATATATATGGGCAGTATTAAAAGCACTTGCTTTTAAAATTAATGATCGCAAAAATTTCATTCAAAATGTAAAATTGATCAATTTACAGCTGTTTGAACTTTTAGAGCTAAATTAAAAAAAGAAAAAAATGTAAATACATTTTGTCCTCGTTTTCAGAGAAGGATCGTCATCGCATGGCTATTCAGATGATAACTGAAAATTGAATGAAAGGGCCTTTCTACGCTCATTAAAGCAAAATTCGCGTCGCGACAGAAAATCGTGCCCCACTAAAGCAAATTTCTCCAGTTTGATCAAAACAGCATTTCTAACAAATTTTCCAGTATCATCAGAAAGCCTCAATTGTAAACTTCAGCGTGTGTAAGCAAAAAGTCAAAGCATCTTATAATATTTGTTTTCCTGTATGATTATCTAAAAAATTGCTCGCCGCATCGCATTAAGTGTGTTACAGCCTTTACACGTACAATCAAAAGTCAGGCAAAGTTATGCTCTGGCCACTGTCAGTAGTATTTGGCCAATCTCCTTTTCCCCCCAAACAAAATCGGGCTCCTGCACCTGTGAAAAGCTCTACACTTTTTATCTTGACAGCAAAGCAACAAAAATAATCCCCCTTTTATTGGTGAAGAGCCCTGAAGATCTGGACATGATATGGATATCTTTTGTATCAATCCCTTCCCCCCTCCCCCACCCCCCTCCTCCCCACCTTTTTCTCACCTTCCTTCATTAAAATAGCAAAACCACCAACTGTTAAGTCTGGATTCTACTGACAGATTATCTTACATTCACAAGAATTAAATTGGTCATTAAAAATGTTAAAGGACACTCAGTTCAAAAAACTTCCCTACAGTGAATGACACATATCCTATGTCTTAGGACAAGCCAGGAAAACTTACATCATGAAGACTAAATTAATTAGTAATTCTCTATGCATACAATCACAACGTAAATACAAATAATCTAATACAAAAGAAGTCATGGACGTCTCCATTTTCATTGCCTATTAAAGGGAACTTGAAATTCATAGTAGAAGAGTTTTAAAATAAACTGGAAATCATTTGTTTTTGCTGTTTCCCCGATAAAACTGATCAGAGTGTAAAGATTTCTCATAATCTTTTAACAATTCTTTAAATTTCTTTAACTGTAGTCATTAGAATTACTGTAATAGGCCTATAATCTTCACAGCTAGCTATATAGGGGTTTATAAGTCACAATTCCCAGCTCTTACTTCATATTGCGGAAGAAAATGAAAAGGTTTGGTTTGGTTTGTTGATGTTTAACGGCACCGCAACAGTCAAGAGTCAAATAGGGTGTTAAAACTAAGGCGCTTAAGTTAGGACACAGAGGAAAGAGAGGTGGGGTAGAGGGAAGGACAAGGATGTAGAGAAGGTGGATAAGGGAAAGAAGTTAAGGTACTAAAAGGAAGATGAGGAAGGTAAGGCAGAGAAGGGAAGGGAAGCAAGGTTTAGATCAGGTGGAATAAATTGCTGTTGTGGAGAGAGGTGATGAAGTTGGAGGTAGGATTGTTCTTGAAAAGATCAGAAATGGAGAGAGAGAGGTGTAATCTGGCGTTCAGGTATATGGGACAGGTTAAGATGATATGCTTGATCGAGAGATCCGTGTTGCATGTAGGGCAGAGAGGAGCAGGGGAGCCGGAAAGTAGGTGACAGTGGGTGAGAAAGGTGTGGCCGAGGCGGATGCAGGTGATAACAACATCCTTCCTGCGGTTGCGACTGTGCAGGGGGACATTGGTCCCGACTTTGGGTTTGATAATGATTATTAGAAATTAAAAGAAGCATTTACCCTGTATGCAATGAAATATAAGATCCTGCCTGGTTATACATCATATACTCTATTTGTATAAGAATTTGCATATCAAGAACTGAAATGTCAAAATACTATACACTCAAATTTGGATGAAATGCTTCAAATGTCATAACATGATTTAAAAAAAACCCAATATAGCTAACGATTCCCATTCTCGTCCATTGACATTTGAAAACCAGAAAAACCATACAGAACTGTTGGCATAAATTTTGAAAATCATTTATTTTATTTTATTTTATTGAGTAATATAATATTTGTTTTCATTCTTCAAAAGACACTCAAGTATTGGAGGGGGGGGGGATACCTTGCCTGATGGTGAACCTCCCCAACAGGATGGCTAAAACCATTACAAATTGATTATCATATTTCTCGTTATTCCATGACATTCCCCAGCAGGGGTACTACGTACCCTTGGGGAGCTGTAGTTTACCACCTCCCCCAACAACTGTAAGGGAAATCTAACCGGTCATGTGAGAAATGAGACCCTGCATTCTTACTAGCATGGATAATTTGATAAGTTTTTCAACTCAATCAAGAATACTACTACTACTACTCTGCAATTGCAATCTTTGAAATAATGACTCTATTATCCCGCCCTATTATGCAAAATGGTGATTACCTACTAGGATCATTGCCCCCTCCAAAATATTAAACTAAGCTGAGCTCAGCACAAATAAGGCATGTCCACAACAGTACACACAACAATGTAAACAAACTACAGTGGTCATCTTGCTATATAGTGCACCTGTTCCCATCTAAAATCTCACACAAAATAATTTGAAAATATGCCAACTTAGTACCAAAAAAAACAAAAAAACAGATAGGCCTATATACAATGTTTAAAATTCTACAGAGAAAATACTTGCTATATAGTACATCTGTTCCTATCTAAAATCTTACACAAAATAATTTTAAAATATGCGAACGTAGTACCAAAAAAGACCCCCAAAAAACAGAGGTATATACAATATTTAAAATTCTACAGAGAAAATACTTACACACATACACAACTGCTATTTGTAAAAGAGACTTGTTATAAATCCTATTCAGTTCTATGTAAAAACAAATTAAAATAACCATTGCCAGGTTGTAGTAATATTAGACGCACAGTAGTTTGGCATGAATGTGTGTATTGTACTGGCATTTGTTTAACATAGATGCCAGCTGTTTGTTATGCATGTGATCAGGTGTAAAATCCTTCTATACTATGATGAACATCACTGCAGGCAGATCGGTGCATTTTTCATTCACTCTCCCATGAATGGCCCCAATGATGGAGTGCATATTCTCCATGAACTGACTTCTCCTATTTCTGCAGTTCTACTTTGACTTGATCTATGTTTAACTATAAATTTATTAAAGGGACACAGATATCAGTCAGAAATTTAGCCAAATTTTTGTTTTCTATGACGAGATAAAATAACACTGAAATAAAGAAAATGAAGCTTGATTTAAAAAAAATGTTACAAATCATGAAAATAACGGAAAGCTTCATCAAATCTGTTAAAAATTGACCTTTTTACATTATTTTGAATTCTAAATTGTTATGTTAATTTGTGATTTGTAATGTAAATTTGTTATGTTAAATGTTATGTAAATTTGTGATGACATGATGGAAAGCATAATCTCCAGGGAATGAGTAGAGTTAATCAGAAAATTTCCAAATTTGTCCATTTTTGACAAGAAAAAATAACACTGAATTGAAGGAAATTAAGCTTAAATCGAAGAAAATACATTACAAGGTGTGAAAATAACAAAAAGCTTAATCAAAATCAGTTAAAAATTGACCTTTTTACCAGAATTAGTTTGAATTCTAAATAGTTATGTAAATTTGCGATGGCACCAATGCTGACATGATGGAAAGCATATTCTCCAGGGACTTTATTTTTGTGCTTCTAGTGAATTTTATATCTGGTCAGTTGTAATTTTATTTGATAACAGATAAATTATACTTTAATGGACACATTATAATAATCAGAAAATTGGGCCAAATTAACTTTTCTTGACAAAAAAAAAATAACACTTAATTGAAGAAAATGGAGCTTAATTGGAAGAAAATACATTACAAACCGTGAAAATAACAGAAGGCTTCATCAAAATTTGTTTAAAATTGAACTTTTTACATTATTTTGAATTCTAAATTGTTATGTAAATTTGTGATGGCACCAATGCTGACATGATGGAAAGCATAATCTCCAGAAGACTGACGGTTAATCAGAAAATTGAGTAAATTTGTCTATTTTTGACAAGAAAAAATAACACTGAATTGAAGAAAATTAAGCTTAAATCAAAGAAAATACATTACAAGCTGTGAGAATAACAAAAAGCTTAATCAAAATCAGTTAAAAATTGACTTTTTTACCTGAATTACTTTGAATTCTAAATTGTAATGTAAATTTACGATGCCACCAATGCTGACATGATGGACAGCATATTCTCCAGAGACTTTATTTTTGTGCTTCTAGTGAACTTGGATCTCTAATCAGTTGTAATTATTTTATTTTGATAACAGATATAATAGAATTAAAAGGACACATATAATGATCAGAAAATTGAGCAAAACTTTGTTTTTCTTGACAAGAAAAAATAACACTGCATTGAAGAAAGAGAAGCTTAATTGGAAGAAAATATGTTACAAACCATGAAAATAAGCTCCATTAAATTGGTTTAAAATTGACCTTTTTCACCAGAATTATTTTGAGTTTTAAATTATTGTGTAAATATGTGGTGGCCAAAATGCTGACATGATGGAAAGTATATTCTGCAGGGACTGAGGGTACTTGTTTTGTGCTTCTAGTGAATTTGATTTATGGTCCGTGGTAATTGTATTTTGATACCAGATCAAATGGAAGGGATACAGATAATAAATCAGAAAATTGAGCAAATTTTTATTTGACTAGAAAAACTAACACTGGGTTGAAGAAATAACAACTTAAGCTTACTTTAATTGGATACTCTATAATCCATGAAAATACCAAAAAGTTTCATCAACACCAGTGAAAAACTGACCATTTTACATTATAGCATTTTGAATTTTAAGGCCATTTCAAAACAAATTATGCAAATCTCTATGCAAATTTGTGACATCAGAAAGAGAACACCTATGACTTTCCTAATATTAACTTATTATTTTTCAAAGTTATTTGTATGAAAGCAATTGAATACAACCAGGTTGAGAATCTCCAACATACCCCCAAATCAAACTTCACCAGGAGATTAATATTCTGATATTTTTCTGCGAGTGAAATTTAAAGAATTTCATTTCAAATTTTGAGCTCCCTTTTCTTCCATATTCACAATTTTGGATCACTATAGATTCTTAACTTTTAGCTACAGGTGCTGTTGGCATAGTTTTATGACAACTCTGCGAGCTCTTTCTGATGAGTATAAGATCTCTACCTGTCCATACACTGCAGGGTTCGCGTTAACCACAAATTTGTCGTAAATTACGCTATGGCTGAAATTTATTACGACACAGGTTGTACCTGCGTTGTAAAATTTGGATATAGCGTGTGAAATTTTACGGCAGAGTTTTTCATTAACCTAAATGGAAATCATGAACATCTCTGATGCGATTGAAAGTTTTATTTCACACAAAAATGATTTTAAATTACTCATAAATAAAAGAAAAATGACACGACTACGAGACTAACGGCTGAATGATTCAACATGCTGGTACAAGTACTGTACCTAAACACATATAGGATAGTACATAGCCCTATACATGATGTACATATACTGTACAGTCTACATGAAAGTTTTGATGTTGTTTTGAATGCAGGCTGTCAATTGTCAACGATATTATTAGCTCGGATTCTACTTTCCTCCTGTATTGTGTTGATCGTGTATCTGTGAAGTGATCGCAATCTGCAAGTCAAGTTACCATACTATAAAGAAGTAGGCATGTTCAAGATCTGAATAGCATATTATCGTTGACAATTGGTCAAAGTTCACTAAAACCTCATGAAAGTTTGGATATGATAAACAAAAGTATTTTTCTATTTTATTTTGGATTGTTAACCCAAATATTATAATTCAACATTATACAAGGATTAGGTATGAACTTTTTCTTTATATTTTTTACTATAATAATAGTCCGATTTTTTAATGTTTTTGGTATTTTAAGCACAATTTTCATTCACTTTAGCAAGGCAGGCCTACAAGGCAGTGTGTGTGTGTTAACAATACTTGCAAGCTTCGCTAGCGCGCAGTGCCCTGTACATTACACAGTGCCCTGTACATTACGCAGCGCCCTGTACATGCGATGGTAAATTGACAAAATACGCCAAAAATCAAGGGCTTGTCGTAAGCAAATACGGCAGACAAAAAATGCTAACGCACCCTCTGATACACTGTACATTTAAGAGAATTATTCATTTTTCTTAGGAAGTATAAATCTTTCAATCGTTTCACAATTTTCACTCAAAAGCCATTATTTAGAGGCCAGTTATTGTCTCTATAATGCAGAGGTAAATATATTTCAATTCGTGTGTTTTGATTGGTCGAAACACAATGGTACGATGTGCACTTGCATTGATAGGCCAATCAGAATCCTTGTGGAATAAAATGTATGCCACCACATTTTACTCAGATAGAGATGGCCTTTAAAAAAAACTTTTACCAGGAAAATATAATATTTAAAATTTCAGATAAACATCAATAACTGCTTATCTCAAAGACCTGTCACTTATCAATATGTCATAATATTTTCATTTATTGATTTTCATTTGATTCTTAGAAGTCTAAAAAGAAAACCTCCGGAATTAATTTCATTTATTTTAACATCCAACCATTTTATCAGAAACTAGAAATGCTATATTCAAACTTTAAATACTATATTAAACAGTATTTAAAGTTTTAATTTGCTGGGACAAGTAATTCTAGCTGACCCCCATGCCCCTACCCCTACCCCACCCCCCTACCCCCAACCTTTACAGGAATATGGATAGGTAGAGATTTTATATTCACCACAAAGAACTCTTTTTAATCCTAAAGAGAATTTTCTTTAAATTACACAAAAAGCACAAGTTATGCTTCAAAAAAAAATTAATGCATGGAAAAGTTGTGATGTATCAGTCTTTTTCTTTTAAATTTCTGTCCCTAAATTTTATTAACTGGAAATCCTCAGATTGTTTTCAACTGCTAAATTTTGATGCATGGTATGATAAAGAGTTTCAAAACCTCTCCGTCACTTTCAACTACCTCCGCTGAACTAACGTTGGTGAAGGATCAAAAAACATGAGGAAGCTCATGTTTTCTTGTTAATTGTGATGTCACAAAATTTGAATAAATGTGCATAATTTATTACATCAGAATTTTCAAATGCTGTAAAATGGTCAAACAGGCATATACTTTAGATGTGCATGTTAATACACAAGGTAACTTAAAGGAGCGCTAGACCGTAAAGTTAGGGTGCTCGTAGGGTGCAAATTCACAACATTTTAATAAACTTTATGCCGCTATAACCCACAGACGACATGAGGGCAAAGGTCACTTAAACATTCATATTAACCAGAAAATTGTTATACTATTGTGTGCTAGATAAGCATTTTGATTATAAGGGAGGGGGACCCTAAAAATACGCCCTCACTTTTCGGTCTAGTGCTCCTTTAAAATTGTTTAATTTTAGTTATGTAAAGTAGTCTGAACTCTTCAATAATTTTGACCATCTCTTTCTCAATTTCTGTGATTTTGACCCATTTTACTCTCTAAAACATCCATAGATCTTTAAACTGTTCAAATCACAAATAAGGAAAAATAAGAAAAAGGAAAAAAAATGCATTTTAAAGTAATAGTAATTATTTTATATAGCGCCCTTTCTATACAAGTATATTCAAAGGTGCTTTACAAACATCAGAGCTTTAGAATAGGGTAGAGCTGCCCAAACGGCGCGTCATCCATCCATTAGCTCAGGGAAGTGAATGAACACCGCATTCTTACGCTTCTCTTCTCGAATAGTGTTCCGTGAACCAGGTAGGGTGTGACTGTCCTACCATCAGGACCGACAAGTAGATACAAGTGAGCACACAGAGCTGTTTACCTTGATATGACAATTAAAGCTGACCAATCCAGATGCTTATGGACTATGAATGAATAACAAACGTGTTCAACACAAAAACCTTGGGGACATAGGCAGGAATTGCCTATCGAAAGTGAGGGGTGAGGTAAAGTCAAAAGCTAAGATACAAAAAAAACACCATACAAAAGATATAAATTAGGAAAAAAGTGTGGGGGGGGGCAAGTGCCCCTTGCACCCCCAAATTCCGCCTATGTTTGGTAAGCATACCATGTATCTTGATTATCAAACATCCTTGAATCACAAAGGAATTTATTATTTTAGTTTGCAAATAAATTGTTTGAGTGTTATTTAGGATTTGAAATGAGTGTAGACGGATTCTTCACTAAGAAGCACAGACTTTGGCAAAGACACAAGAAAAGACAAATAAAATCTCAGTCGCAGACTTACATGTTCTTGGCTGAAGTTCTCCCTGGCATCCTCCTCCTGCTTTGCATCTTCGTGATGGCCATCAAAAAAGGATTCTCCAAGATGGCGAACTTCTGACTCTTCAAAGGTCCAGTCAGTATTCTGATGGTGGACATCTTGTGTCTCCTTCTGATCTTCATTCTCTTCCTCTTCCCCGCTGATATATCCATCATCAACCTCATCTGCAACCTGCTGTTCATCTTCCGTAGCTTTTCCACTTTCTTGAGGGTCATCAGATTCTGCAATTTTATCACCTTGAGCATCTTTGTCCACATTCTCAGATCGATCAAAAATGCCCTCTGCCTCCTCTCTTGCTAAGATAACAAGTGGATCTTCATCCTTCACCTCAACACGCTCTGCTGTCTCCACTTTCACCTCATCTGATACAACTTTGACCTCTGACCTGGACACTTCTTGAGATGCATATTCTTGCTGTTCATCTTCATTCTTGAGTTGCACCCCTTCGTCCTTTTTCTCAATATCAATCTCCTCCTGCCTTTTCTTTTCTTCCTCAACCAGTGAGTCCAGCTCCTTGTGGAAACCTGGCCAAAATTTCTCCATCGCGTCAAGCCTAGACTCTCGATTATTCATCATCTGATGCATGATGCTCTTAAAGATGGATGGATCGTCTTTCATCTCCGGGTGGCTTCGCATGACGTGATCAAAAATCAACTTCAGGTTATTCTGGTCTGACAACCAGGCCGTGAATTGCATGTTCAAAGCCGCAAGTTTTATATCATCAATTGTCTTGACATTCCACTTCCGTTCCACCACTGCAACATCCTCCGCCCCTCCATGGAAGTCGTTCCCATATTGACTGGCTTCTTGCTTGCTGTCAGTCCCTGGTAGTGGTGGTGTTTCTGTCAAATGGACATTAACATGTTGCTGTGAACTTGGTTGTAAATGTGATGGATCGACATACTCTGCCTGTACTGGATCAACAATGTAGTCATCATCATCGTCTTCAAAATACACCGTTGTTCCGTCAATCACTTCAAAGGGGGCGGTGGGCTGAATGTCATCAGGGTTTTGTTGCTTAAAAGCATCTTCCAGATCAGCACCTTTGACACTAGCTTCCTCATCCTCCCTCTGTGTGCCAGAATCATCTCCAACGTCAGAATGAATGCCAGGATTTATTTTTATTTGGTTGTCATCTGTCGCTGCATTCTCTTCCACTTGCTGCTCCACTGTACCTTCATCCTCTTTGTTCTCTCGTTCGTTAACGCCATTATTTTTCTCAGTGTCAGAAACAGAAGTATCAACATTTACATTCTCGTCACTTTTCTCAACCTCATTTCTGATGTCCTCAACCTCTTCTTTGACGTCCTTAACTTCATCAACGACGTTCGTAACCTCATCAACGACGTCCTTAACCCCATCTCTGACTTCCAGAGACCCTGCCTCTTCCTCAGCAACACCAACATCAATCTTGTCACTTTCGCCAGAGTCACTCTTCTCCTGTCCTTCACTTTCTGAGGCGGTATCATTCACTCTTCCGCCCTCCACATTTATCTCCACCACGTCATCTCTAGGAGCACCTTGTTCACCACCTTCAATATGATTCCTATCTTCATCCCCGCCATCTTGATTTCTCCTATCAATACCCCCTTGTCGGTCATCATGAGGGTCACCCTGTCGTCCATCAGCATGGTCTGGTCTATCATTCCTATAAGCTTCATGTCTATTCCTATCAGCTTCATGTCCATCCCCATGATCGGCTTCATTTCCATCTCGATGGTCAGCGTCATTTCCATCTCGATGGTCAGCGTCATATTCATGGTTATTGTCAGCTTCAGGACCCTCTACCTCTTCCCATATGTCTTCATCGTTTATACCCACCTCGTTTCCATTCTCTTGAGCGCCAGGATTTCCGTCAAATGGCACTTCTCTCTCCTCTTCGTCATCTATTTCTACCTCTTGTTGAATAATTGGGTCACCTCCTAAATTTGCCTCAGTTGTATCCTTGACTTCTACAAGACAATAAAAAAAAATGGACATTTATTATTTAGGAATCGTTTTGGAAAAGAACAAATATAGGCATATCAATTGTCCAGATTATTTCAATGTTTTTTTGAGATTAAAATAGTAAAATTGCCAATTTCTGTAATAACACACAAATGAAATAAGTATTGTAAACAAAAACTCTACATACAAAAGGATGTTTGTAATACTCTTGTATAAAAAATATCTTTATGCTGTTTTATATGAAATAATTTGAAAAGATTACAAAAATTACAAACTGGAAATGTTCATCTGAAAATATATTTTGGTAGTGAGGAAACAACGTTGTAATCAGTTGAATCTAAATATCATCAAAAATTAAACTGCTGTTAGACTATTTCTGATAATGCCGACAGAATTCTACCTTCTTGTTCTGATACACTTCTACGTAAGTTCCCATATGACATTACATCCCCATCACAACAGCATCACTATTAATGTGCAGAACAGATCGTGTTGTTAGAATTCTAGAATAATTTTGGTTATAGACTTTGGGATCAGGTTCAGGTCCTTCTAAGCCAAAACCATATCAGCAGTTAATAAGAGGGTAGGGTAGATTGGGTATTTTACATTCCTTTTTCAACAGCTAAGGTTATATAGAGATATCCACAGCTGTTTGATTACAAGTTGTGTTGCACTGTTGAATGACCCAATGAGAATTGAACATGGGACCCCTAGCTGATGCTACAACTGCTAGAACACAAGAAGTCTCTAATAAGAAATGGTGCATTCCAGTCCATCAAAATATGTAACATTAATGTTGCATTGGAATTACAAAATAATCTAACCATATTTTACTCATAAAAAATATACATTTCTATAACAGAAACATGCAGCAATATTTTTCTGAAGATTTTTAAACTCAAAAACGTGCAATTAACAGAGAAAACCCTTAATCACCAAAGAAGAGACAAGAACGGTCTTCAGTATGCGACATGAAAAAAAATACTTCTACAATACTGAATGTTGGAAACAAACAAACAAATTTCATAAAGAAATCATAAGAATTCAACTTACCAAAACAAGTATCTTATATCAAACATATAATCTCAACCAAGTTTTTAACTTTTACACTATAACTCCATCACCAGTAAAAGATTATACAAACAAATTTTAAAGTTGAAAAGAAATAAAGACAATAAAAAAGATCAAAATGAACCTTGCAATCCTTCCAACAACAATTATTATAAACAAAATTGTACAATGGATCAGTCACAAAGTATAAATTTTCAAGTATAGACATGCAAAACCGTCCCCTCATACACACCAAAGAAACTGCAAAATCGAGTAAAAAAGAGGCAGAACAAAATATCGGTTTTATCCCAAGAAGGAGTACGGGGGAATGGAAGGGATCAGAGGAAAGTACTTCAGAGATCCCATCATAGTAAGAAATAGGGCTGTCAAGATATATAGAGTATTCCGATGTTGTCTTTTTCCATTAAATCAAAAATGCTGACCAATTATGATACACCATTTTAATATGTAAACTTCATATGAAACCAAAAACTTGGGAAACAGAATTTCAGAAACATTTTAAATGAATGAAATTTTAAAAGAATATTTGTACCAAATCTGATTCTTTTGTGCTTCCCTTCCTTTGATCTTAAATTTTATGAAAAATCAAAATCTGCTTGCTAAAACCTCAAACAGTTTTCCAAACTTAATAATAACAAAATAGAAACGCGATATGGTGATATATAACGCAATATTTTTGACCTCGATAATGATATCTGATTTACCCATATCGTAACAGCCCTTGTAGTAAACAAGTATCCCAGAGCAGTCAAAATTTGTAACGCATTCCACCCGGAAGAAAATCTGTACGCTCAAACAAAGAGGGGTTGAGAAAACTTGTCATCCAGTATCTGTGTCTCTTATAGAACCTAAGACTTAAATAAATAGTAATTCTGGCAACATATGTCATCTTGTAAAATGTTCATAAATATATTTTTAGGTTAGTGTTCTGTTCAATCCATATGCATTTCTGTGCTGTTAAAAAATGTGAAATGTATGAATGAAAAAATATATATTTTTTCTTTCTTTCTTTGACAATTGGTTTGAATTTAAAATAATTCATTGCGCATCAATGTTTCTTAACAAAGGTAAAAACTTCTTCACATTATTTAACATTAACGTTGAAAATTCCTACATATGATCTTGAAGTTAATTAGACCACAATCTAAGATCCTGTACTGGTAGTCTACACTATTAAGAATTACAAGTTTCTTTTTTTTTACAGAAATCTGATGTCCTGTGACAGAAATCTGAGTGTTTCCTGCAGGGGCATAGCCAGCATTAAAAAAGTGCAGAGGTCTGAGGTTTAGACCCCCTCCCAAGACGAAGTGTTAAAATTTAGCCCACTTCTAAGGGCAATTTTGTTTTTTAAAAGCAAAAAAAGTTATAAAAAACCAAGATTATCCCAATTTTTAAAATTTCTTTAATGAAGTGTGTTTGTAGCTACACCACTGTTTGTATATTACCATTCAGAACATATCTTCATGTTCAATGCTACATACCTTACTGTTTTTGCTTGTTTCCTGTTTCTTATATTTTTGATGGCATCAATAAAAAATAAATACAAATCAGACATCGCAAATGATACATATCCCCTCGCCACTAATAACATGCTTTTCAGCCTGTCACACCTGACATTCCACTCTGTTCTATATATTATACAATGCTACTTCCTCCCTACAGGAAATCATACATGAAATCCAGATACCATTCCACAACATGACCTGTATGCCATCACACCTGCAATCAAGATGACATCCCACCCTATACCTTGCCACCCTGTCCCATATACCATGCCACCCTGTCCCATATACCATGCCACCCTGTCCCATATGCCACACAACCATGTCCCACATGCCATCTCTCCCTGTCCCATATACCACACCACCTTGTCCCATATACCACACCACCTTGTCCCATATACCACACCACCTTGTCCCACAATACCCACCTGAACCATCCTATACCACCACCTTGTCCCACAACCCATCTCTCCCTTCCATCCTACCAATGTGCCATCCCATGACATCCTTACAGACCATTCCATCCAATCCCACCCTGTCCCATATGCCATCCCACCTGAAATCCAGACATGCCATCCTGTCTCACATGTTATTACACTGTCCCCATACCATCCCACCTTGTCCCACATGCCATCCCAGCCCATCATAAATGACATGACACTATCTTGTTTCACATGCCACGCCACCCTATCCCACATGTGATCCCACCGTCCTATATGCCATGACATCCTGTCCCACATTCCATGGTACCCTGTCCCACATGCCATCCTGTCCCACATGTCATCCCACCATTTCATCCCATCCCCATGCCATCCCACCTTTATCCTAATTCCTACATTTACCAATCATTCTACCATCTTCCACCCAACATTCTTTCCTATCACTCCCATTCCCTCACTTCTATCAACTCAACATGCCCCATTCACCTACCATCCCCCTTCACCTGCCATCCCCTGTTCATCTACAATTCTCTATTCACTTGCCATCCTACATTCCCCAACATGCCCCATCACCGTACCATTCTCCATTCACCTACCAACCCCCATTCATACTATCATCCATTCCCTACTACCCCAACCCACCTTTTGTCATCCACTCATCTACCAAATGACCAACTCATCATTCAACCTTCACTATAACCTCCACTCTCCCCATTGCACTACAGCCCCCTCCTCCCCACCCCAGCCTTAACTTAAATCTGACACTTCCAATATAAACATGCTAAAAAAAACTTTTTTCCCCTTAAACCAGATAGAGCTGATCTTTCTTTAAATCAGAATGAAAATTCAGTACAGATTAATTTGCAGATTACCATAAGTCTTATTAGGTGAGCGTTTTTTTGATATTCATTCGCAAGACACTTCAGTCGTCAGATCTATTATTCAACTTTTTTCATCCCAGAACAAATTCTTCAATTGCTGCTATTCAAGTCTGGAATGCATTTGTTCTCCTTTCTATCAATTTCTTTTCATAAAATTAGTTGAAATTCCTTTCCTAAGGCAGCAATCTTTTATTGCCTAGTAGCTAAACAATGAACGAGGCCGGACGTACAATAGATGTGGACGGACGGAGGGACGGACGGACAGACAGACAGATGGATGGACCAACAGTAAAGATGTTATATCCCATTTCACCAACTTGGGATAATTAAATTTCCCATTAAAGGTGAGAGAATCCCACGGTATTAAAAAGTGAGCCTTGAAAATATCTTAAACATCATAAAACCAACAAACAATACTAATCAAAACCTCATCTCCTAATCACCAAAAAAATTATAAACCTGACAGGTCAAAGGAATTACCTGTGTTCCATTTTCTAAGTTTGATCCATATTTTTCCATTTTCTAACTTTCATTCATATTTTTCCATTTTCTAACTTTCATTCATATTTTTCCATTTTCTAAGTTTCATTCAGATTTTTCCATTTTCCAATTTTGATCCATATTTTTTCCATTTTCTTATTTTCCAACCAACATATAACCGCAATGAAAAATCTCAGTGCTAAAAATAGCTATTTTGAATAAGTTTTTGAGGAATTAAACAAGATTCTGAGCCTTTATCCTGACAGCGATATATATATATCATACTTTGCAAAAAATGACAAATTCAACAATTTTTCACTACCATATCTTGGAAACTAAATAAATTCAACTTAATGAAACTCGTAGAAAACTTTTTTTTTTCAAAGCATATTTTTCAATATTAACAGAAGCACAGACCTTCCAGAATAACATTAAATGCAAATAATTTCAACTTTGCAAAATAGATTTTGAAATTTTTCCACCAACAAAAAAATAAACAATTGATAGAATGAATGAATTCACTTAAAATTCACGCCAACCAGAATTAAAGCTTGTTTTGCTTAATTCAACAAAATTCCAAATTTCCAATCACAAAGCTGTATTCAGTATGATTTATATGAAACTTTAGTATCAAATGTTGTGTTAACCATTAGATTACATTATGACAGCCTGTATGCAAAGTCTAGGTTAAAAAAAAAGAAGGTATTAACTAGTCTATCAGATGATTTTTTACAAGTGTGTGAGAGTACGAATTTGGCAAGATGAAGCTATCTAAAGTAGTACTCTAAGGAATGTCTTTGATGTATCAAAATGTTCTGTGAAACAACTACATACGATGTTTTGTTTTTTTCCTTTTAAGGATAGCATAGCATAGCAAGGTTTAACGTCCCGAAAGCATCCAGTGCTAAACATTATATCAAGACGGCCATGGCTTTTCATAAACCAGTTGTGAACTCACTGGTTGCAGACCCACCGAGATACGAACCCGGGACGTGCGGGAGAGAGAACGAAGCACTAACCACTACACCACGGAGGATGTTTTGCATTGCAAATATAGAGGTACAAAGACACAGACAAATTAGTTCTTGGGAAATTCCTCATGCCAGTGGCAATGTTGCATAGACTACAGCTTGTGTTATCCAGTAGCAAGTCAAGTTTTAAATTACATACAGCTACAACATACACATTTGATAATAATCCTTGTTTTCATCACCGTAGTGTAACATATTTGGATTTTCCTTCTAGAATTTGATTTGAATTTTTTAATCAAATTCTGTTGTTTAATTTTTGTTAGCTTTTCCTCGAAACTAGTTTAAATAGGTCAAACTGGAACAATTAACACAAATTGCAAAGAAATGATTAAATTAATAAAGGTTGTAGAAATACATCAATAATAAACAGGTTGTATTTATTTGAAAAATAAGAATACGTTGCATTTATTTGATAAGAACAGGTTGCATTTATTTGAAAAATAGGAACAGGTTGCATTTATATAAAAAAGTCGAGATAATTTTCATTACCTAGGTCAAATTTTGGTCAATTTCAATGAAACTTTCATCGTTTTTTCTTCTTTGTGAACCATTCTCAAGATTGTTATATCCTTGTGTCTTTGTACCTTTTAAATGTGTCTTTCTAATGTGAACATGCAAAATTGTGGCTTGGGCAACAGTGTCATGCAGAAAAGGGCTTGGCAAGAAAAAAGATCTAGAGATGACTTGATGGCTAAAGGTCACTGACCTCTTTTCTTCTCTGTTTGTCTGTCTTGCATTGACGACCTAATTTCTCCTGAAGAATCCTCAAAATCAGCCTCCTCGTATACAAAAATGCATTCCAGATTTCTTGGAAAATTACTTTTACATTTATCAAAAATGTTATCTCGGGTGAGACAACACTTCCTGGCAGTATTTTGTAAAAATTCTTGTAAAATTCTCCCCAGGACAAGTGAAAAATACATTTTTTCATAATCATCTACTATACTTTTAGCTTCTAATGAAATTACATTTGCCTCAGATTTCCCTTTTAGCAAAATACTTTCCTCTTTTTTATTGGATGACTCAACTTCCTTAAAAGGTGTCTCAGAATTGGGTACTTTGATTGTCGGTATGCATCAAAATCCCTTTGAAAATTACTTCTGGATTTCCCCATACTGTCCTCTTCTGTTAGACAACATTTTTCAGGAACAGACTGCATAAATTCACTTAAAATTTTGCCAAAAACAATTGGAAAGTGAATATTTACAGAGTTATCTACCCGGCTTAAGCTTCCCTTTCTTTCTCCACTATGTAAATCTCTTAAAGATTCCCCTGCAGATTTTGTAACTAATGAAACCTTTCTCATTTCCTTCTCATTTTCAGTCCAAACATGCTTTTCATCTGCAACTCCATTACTCTTTCCTTCATTTTTGCCGCCAATGCTTAGCACAAATGAATCAAGCAAATCATCTAAGTCACCAAAACTATCTGGGATTTTTTTCCTGTCTATAATTTTACCATTCTCCTCTTCTATAAAATCTACTCCGGATTTTGAATCGGACTGGCTATTTCTACTGGTGCTTTTAACAAGAGGTGAGTCTTTCAAATTATTTTTAATGAATGAATCTAAAACATTCTCAAAATCAAGTTTTGGTGTTTCCCCACGTGTGTGAAAATCAGACGACCGTCTTGGGGCTGATTTTGATGGAGAAACTGTTTCTAAAAAGAATCTAACAGATTAAGAAATACAAAGTCAGAATCAGAGTTGTTAGCAGAGAAAATTGTTTCCAGTGTTAGAGAGACATTGTTAGCAGTATTCTCTGAAGCTTGGTTAGTATCACTTATAGCTTTATGCAATACCTTCTCAGTTTCGATATTCTGAATAAAAGATCAATTTGAACATCAAAACTAAATTCTGACTCAACCAGAGGTTCAATTTCTGAAAGAATAAAGTGCACTTTTTCAGTAACTTGCAAATTTTCCTCAACTGAGTTCATTCCCTCGTCCATTTTATCTAGTACCACGGGTATGCCCAACTCTTCTTTGTCTTTCTCTCCAACAAAATTACCAATGACATCATCAAGATCAATTGCAGAAGGAAATTCATCCTGAGCATCATCAAATTTGAACTCCAACGAGGGTTGTTTTGAATCTAGTGTTTTAACAACTGATGACGCATCCATGGAAATGTGGGGTTCAGCAATACCAGTTAAATCATCCACCTTTGAACATTGTAGGAACCTTGAAGCTACTATATTTTCCACTTTGAACACACTATACACAGACTGCTCACAAACGCCTTTAATGGAAATATGGGGGTCAGCGATACCAGTTAAATCATTCACCTTTGAACATTGTAGGAACCTTGAAGCTACCATATTTTCCACTCCGAACACACTATACACAGTCTGCTCACAAACGCCTTTAATGGAAATATGGGGGTCAGCGATACCAGTTAAATCATTCACCTTTGAACATTGTAGGAACCTTAAAGCTACCATATTTTCCACTCCAAACACACTATACACAGTCTGCTCACAAAAGCCTTGATGAAGAAATTGCTTACTAAGATGTTCAGTTGGTACTTCAACTTTATCTACGTTACTATCACTCTCTTCCCACAGCTCTTGAAGTATGTCTGACACTGGCAAAGGACTTTCCTCTTGTTCAATTTCCCCATCATCTATACCATTTTCAATCTCATCCTGGCCACTTAAAGGATCCTTACAATCCAAGAAATATTTACACTTATGAACCTGAGAAGCATCTTGACGTTCAGGGCAAAATTCACTCTTATAAGCTCCAATAAGCTCCAAAAATAAAACAGAAGAGTCATAGTGACATATGTTCCTGTCTTCACCAGAAACAGCACTCTCTTTCTCCATCTCACCCACCTGCACCCCCTTCTCGGAAAGTGGCAGTGTTCCACTAAGAATCATAACATCAAAAGGAAGGAATGGGCAAACTCCAGTTACATCTCCACCTACCAAACTTTCTCCAACGTAGAGTTTTTTGCTCTTTGAGACCTCCTCAGGTTTTGAGGTACTACGAGGCAGGCTAATGTCAATCTTGTTCACTCTATTACCTTTTTTCCCCTTACTTTCACTTGCAACATTCCAAGACCTCGCAACAAGCCGAGGTGATTGGAAAAAAGACTTAGGACCGTTACTTGACATAAAACCAATCTCATCATCCACATCTAAACACACTCCTTTCATCTCTCCAAAACCACATCAAAAAAATCATAAACACACACTTTATTTGTCACCTTCTCAGACCCGACACCCAGTCCCCTTGTTTGCAAAATTTCCTCCTCACTTCCGTCTAATGGTGCATCCTTCTCCCCATCCCAATTCCAGCAAATCTCTTTTTCTCCTAAAAATATTTTAAGAACATCATGGGCACAAACTCCATTCACCACAACAACTTGCGCATGACCTGTATCATATTTCATCAAGGCATCATTTTCTCCCCGTAAACAAACATTTTTCTCGTTATTAATCAAGAAAATTTCCCGAACATAATCAACATTGTACATTCTCCAGATACATCTACCAATTTTCCCTACGTTTTGTTCTATGATAGTTGTTTCTTTCACCTTTGTTTTTATTTCCGCTAAGCACAGCGAATTAAAAAATATATCTGGCCTGTATGACCTGAGCACATTCATATACGTGTAACCATTACAAAAAGTGTCCATGACGAAGTTCACCTTTCTTTCATCCATCTCACTTTCCTCTGTGGCATCCCCACCCCCAACAATCCAGCTTATCCATGATCCCATCCCATTTCTCCCCACCCCACCTCTCTTATTTTCATTTGTTTGGTTCATTTCACTCTTACTCTCTGGAGGCTTCTGATACACCACAGTAGGGTTCAATTTCTTCGCTTCCAGCTCCCTTTTCAATTCTTTCATCATCTCTACCCTATTTTTGAGGTATTCTCTCCGCTCAAAAAGCAACTGCCTCTTCTTCGACAAACCTCGTTTGACGGTACCCTTCTTCTCCCTTTCTTCTAAATCTTCCTCCTTACCTACATCTCTTCTACTTGGAGCCTCACCTGTCTTACATGAACCCATCCTCTCTTTAGATTCTTCTTCTTTATAAAAGAATACAGTTTCCAGCACAAGATTTCTTGCATTTGATACTTCGGGTTTCAATCTCATCTTTCCAGCGTTGCTTCCTCCTTGATCCCTCGTAACGTCTCCTCGTACTGCATATTCATCATCATCTTTAACCCCAAACTCAATCTCTGATTCTGTCCCTAATTTTCCTTGCCCAACACGATCATTGGTTATCTCTCCCTCTGCTTTTAAAAGATTCAAAATTTGTCACCACCCCTCATTGTCACCGTTGATTCATCTGGGACTGAGAATGGAAATCTTTTAAAGCATCATCCGTTTTTGGCAGAATGTCATCATCCATTCCTCTGAAGACTTTTTATCATTTATTCGATAATCGTTCATTTCTGATTGACTAAATCCATCTTCAATACCAAACTGATCATCAACTTCTTCCTTTTCTATACTGGGAACATGAAATCCATCACCATAAGTGTGTCTTGGGCTGACGTCATCATCTTCTTGCTTGATACCAACAATATACCCGTCATCATGTCCTTCCTGTATTTTCTCATGTAAACCAACTCTTTGAGACTTCAGCTGTGAGTCATCTCCAATCTCAACTGGTGATTCAATTATTTTCCTAGCATCCCTTTCATCTGATTTTTCAAACAGTTCAGGTGACATGCTTTCTTCTTTCAAGTCTCTGTTATCCCTTCCTTCTGCAATTTCGCCAACTGGAATAGATAAAGCTTCATCTGGCTCTGCAGGACCTTCTTTAAACTTGTCTTGATCACCATCTTCTCCAAGTTGTAAAACTTTCCTTACTTTCTCGACATCATTTTCATCAGTTTTGTCCGCACTATAAACACGTAAATCCTGACCAGACCCAAATGCATTTTCTTGAGATGTCTGTTCTACTCGAGCATCTCCAGGTTGGACTGTAAATGTTTCTGAATCAACATTGATTGAATGTCATCATGCTTATCAAGTACAACCTCCCCTCCTAAATTCTGGATCGACATAAAATCACTGTCTTGGACAATCTCTTCTTTTGTAGCATCACCATGATGTGGCACTTCTGTTTCACTCATGATACCACTCGCAACCTCATCAATCTTCTCAGCTTTATCCTGACCAACTAAATTATCTTTGTGTTCTTGCAGCATCTCTTGTATGGAAGCATCTCCATGCTGAGACAGTAAAATTCTTTCTTACTGTCATTTACAATCTCATCAATTAATCTCTGATCTGATAATATCTGGCTTGACACTTCTTGGGGAACCACTTTGACCTCACTACCTCCAGATTCTGACATCAATGCATGTATCTTGGTATCAATGTCACTTGCATTCAAATCTTGGTTCTCACCTTCAACTTCTAATTTCTTGGAGGACATTTTGACATTTTCTTGAGACATTTGCACACATCTCCAGATTTTGTAACTAATGCTTGTATATTAATGTTCCTTGCGTCCAAATCTCGCTCATCTTCAACAATTTCAGCTTGTAAATTCTCGCTGACCATCTCCTCACTTTTTTGAGACACTTTCATCATTTCTACATTTCCAAGTTGTGGAACAAAAGTCTTCTGAATCAAAATGGCTCCTATCTACATGATTTTCACCATCCCTACTCAGAATATCTAAATCCTGCTCTGAATCCTCAAAAACCTCCTGCAACATCTCCCCACTACCTACAGGTTCTTTTGCAGTTCTCAAGCTATCTTCTTCAATCTGCTCATCAAGCATAACATTTTTGTCATCTTCTTCGACGATGTTATTTTGGATTAATGTTTCCTTAACAACCTCGCTAATAGAAGACACCTGGGTGCTTTCCTCTTCAACTGGGTCTGGTATCCACTCCCTGTCAGATTCTGGCAGACCTTGATCCAGTTTTTTCCCTCCATCCAGGGGTTGTTCGAATTGCAGGTCCTGCCCAGGGTCTTTTACACCATCCGCCATCAACTCACTGCCATCCCTCCCAAGTTTGACATTCTCTTCTTCTTTAATCACTTTTGATTCTTCACCACCATCATCATCAAAAATTTGTTCTAAAATATGTTCTTTGTCTTCTACCAGGTATGTATCTTGTATGACATTGGTATCACTCTCAGGTAATCTAGGGGTACCCTCCAAAATTGGCAGATGTGGTATGGTATTGTCCCTCATAACTGGTTTTATTACTTGCTCATCACTATTACGATGTAGGCTTTCTGCATCTTCGATCTTACGTGCGTTTCTCTCACTACCCTGTAAATTAAGTTTCTGGAATGCTTTCTTGAAAATGCCCCCGCCCAATGTTCTGGCACTTCTCTTTTCATTGTTCCCGCTTGCCACCCCACTTTGTGCATCAGTTGCTACCCCACTTTGTGCATCAATTGCTACCCCACTTTGTGCATCTCTTGCTACCCCACTTTGAACATCGCTTGCCACCCCACTTTGTACATCACTAGCTATCCCACTTTGTGCATCTCTTGCTACCCCACTTTGTGCATCTCTTGCTACCCCACTTTGTGCATCTCTTGCTACCCCACTTTGTGCATCGCTTGCTACCCCACTTAGGGCATCTCTTGCTATCCCATTTTGTGCATCTCTTGCTACCCCACTTTGTGCATCTCTTGCTACTTCATTTTGTGCAGTGCTTTGTTGAACATGTTCATGAGTGCTACCACTTTTATGAATGTTAGTACCACCATCACCACCAATGTTAGTCTTACCACTTGCAGGAATACCATCTACCTGCTGACCGAGGGCAGGTTGTGTTTCTTGTCCGTCATTTCTGACAGCCTGAGCATCTTCTTGTCCGTCCTTTTTCTGATCTGGAGGAATTTGTTGTAGCTGCACCTGTTGCAATGGTTCAGCTGGAGGTATCTCTTGCTGATGATGAGAAGGGTCAGGGGTATGACTTTCTGTCTTACCTGGTAGTTCAGAGGGTGTATTTCCCATGGGAACAGCATCCACTGCATTCTCTTGGACAGGTGGTTCTTGCTGCTTTTTGTATTGTTCATTAAGGAATACACCAAATTCAGGGTAAGCAACCTAAAGAAAATTTACAGAAAACAGATTTTTTTTTTTAACGTTACCAAACATGAGACCTACCTTGTAATTACTCAAATGACATCTACAGTGTACTGAACTTAATGTGCATCCAATAATCATACTCCCTCTAGCAGAAAGTATCTGTGTATGAAGACTAAATATGATGCCAAAATTTACAATTCAACATTTCCTTATGTTCAACCCCAAAAAATATATATAATTTTTCATTCAACATTACAATGATTCAAAAAAATTTTTTTTTAATTTGACATGGAAAATAATCATCTATTAAGTGATGGTTACAACTTTTTTAATTTCATAATTCACTCTCACTGACTTAAGATATCCTCCGTGTTGATTTACAGCACATTCAGGAGCCTTTCCAGAATTGAATCTGCATGATAACCACTTTGATTGGACAGGGTTGTTCCAATTCCTACCACCCCACCCCCAGCACACCCCTAAAAGAGGGATAATCGATGCGCTGAAGTTTGGCTAGATTATCACAAATCAATCATTATATTTGAGGTGAAAATTTTGGTTTTGGTTTTCAGAAGTATGTCGCTGTGACACTTAAGGTAAGATAACACCAAAGAATGGTTCCACTTTTGACCGTGCCAGCAGAGGATTCTCACTGACACCCCACCTCCAAAATAAAATGCCTGGCTACGGTGTTTTACTGTGTTTGGTGTTCTGTCTATACTTTTCAATTAAGCTAAATCCATACTCCAGTCATGAAGGCCCATCAAGTAGGTGCTTATCCCATTTCCCAGGCATAAGCAAATAAGAGCAAATGACTCCCCCTGGACAGGACGCCAGTCCATCACAGGTTAACTCCCCATCAGTCCTGGTACTCACTTTACAGCTCAGTGCTCTGGAGCAAGTAGAGAAAAATGACTTGCTCGAGGAGGAAATGCAGTGCTTGCGACGGGAGTCAAATCTAGTACCTTTCACATACGTGCATATTTATACTTTGGTTAGAACACAATTGAATTCCACTCTCTAACATTTCATATTCACAACACATGTGCAGTAATAGCAATACAATTATTACAACTTCTAATGGTAGAGAATCTGTATAATGACAAAGAATACAAATTGGGAAGAAGAACGTGTTGGCATACTGTACCTCGACGGAGGCAACATGTTTTGGGTTGTGTTCAAACACCAGCACCTCTTTAAGGTTTAACTTGCTCACAAATCCTTTTTTGCCCGTGTGGAAAACCTACAAGAAAAAAAATTAATATTAGACAAAATATTGCTTATTTTTATTTCTTAATCAAAAGAAGGGTTAGGACTAATATAACGTTGCTGTATTTCTAAAAACTTTTTTTATTTTTTTTATATTCTACAAATTAAAAATCTAACATGCACCCCATATCCAACCATCACTATATAGTGTGGCAATGGCTGTGTTTGTTCCACTGATGCATTCAATTTTGTTATTGATTGATATTCTTAATCCAGAAAAAAAATTCATTTTCATTTATTAATCCAGAAAAAGTATTTATTTTTTCATCTTTTCTAACTTGCAAACCCAACATGCACCTGCAGTATCAAACAATCACTGTACAGTGTGGCAATGGATGTGTTTGTTCCAATGGAACCCGCTAAATTCTGTTACTGACGATTGAGCAAACAACTCCGCAATCTGTTTGCGAAGCACACCTGGTGCAGCCAAGGTTTTGCTCTCTGCAAACTTCACATTACATAGACAAGTCCGGAATTGATTTTCATTTTTTGTAATTATCCACTCTAGAAAATATGATTTTGTGCAAATAATTCCATCACAGTTAATTATTTCTATGACTGGCATTTGGTTTCAAAACATCAATTGGAATATTAAAATGTCAGGCAAGAGTAGGACTAAGAAGTGATGAAACTTATGTTTGTAAGCAACAAATATAATACAGTATCTGGTGAACACTGAAGATCTGCCACAAGATTTGCCTACTTTCAATCTTAATTTTAGACTGAAAATTAGATTTGAAGGGTTACAGTTACTGTAGAACATCACTGATATCAACTTCTGACCTTGTAATCATCCCAACCCCGCAGTGTTCACATTAGAACAAAAACAAATTAAAATACCCTACCAATTTTTTTATTTTGACAGAGAAATTCCTGCAAAGAAATTAAGTAAGCATATAGCACCTAAGGTTTCAAAAGTCTTCCCTTGTTTTTAAAATTCCCTCCCTCCCCCTCCAAAAAAAAAAATGTTAGGGGAGAATCGCCCTGATTTTAAAATCCCCCAAATTTGAAATCCTATCGCTTACACTGCAACCCTGGTCAATACAAATATTTCTTCAAAAAGTACTACAGTAGTTGCCATCTTTAAATATTAATGAATCATTCAAATCTAATTACATGATCTAAGTAGATCATGCTTACGGTCAGGGACAAGGGACAAGGGGAACAAAAGACAAGGGGAACTTCACCCCTTACTTTCCAGTGAAAAAATACACAAGGTGAAAAACACTGTCCCTCTACTTTGTGAAGGAAAAGTATGGCCCTGCTTACAGTATCCCAAAGTAGATAAACATTCAAAACTGAAGAAAAAAATTAATACCCTTTCTAGATTAAGTTTTACTACTTTTTTGACATATCCTATGCTTTTTAAGCCACAAAAACCCAGGATAAAATATAATAAAATACATAAAGACTTTGAGGAATCTGAGGCTATGACATCACAACTAGTCTGATTTCAGTCGTTTCTACACAAATGATACCAAACTTTAAACTTAAATATCTCTGTAATGGAATAAGATTTTTCAATGCTTTTTCCAATATTTTGTTTCTTTTGAAGTCCTCTTTTATATAAGATAAGCATGCTTCACCACTTAATTAATCCTTTAAACTTATGGGAAAATGTGCAATTTTGTTTGTTTGGTTGTATATATTATAGTGGCCAAACTGAAGGGCTCAACTGAGGCCACTTTGCTAGCTCAATTGCATCAAAGCTGGTTATGCAAATTATTTGCAGATTTTCAGTTTTATTGTAGAGTTTTTCCTTTTTGTAATGTATTGTATGTGTCTTGCATAATTGTATTGTATTGTATTATACAATATTATATTATACAATACATTTAAATACAATAAAGAGCTTTTCCTTTCACTTCAATTTCACTCAAGAAGAAGCTACTCTAGAAATTAGACCAACACTGGAAAAACAGTGGTGTTCATTTCATGGGCAGAGGGGTTCTACGACAAATGTGGTGGTGCAGATACATAAAACATACAAACATGTTTCTTCCACACAACCACACTCAACATTTGTAAGATTAAGACTTCTGAATTAATTGGCTAAAAGACAGATAATACCATAGACCAGCGATTCTTAAAAGGTGGCCTGCGAGCCAAATCTGGCCCACCAGACAATCCAATCTGGCTCGCGAACAGTAGTCATATTGGAAAAAATATATCATACGATCAATCTGAAAGAGATTGGTAAAAATACTAATTTACTTTGGGTTTTCCTAGGCAGATCAGCAGCTTATCAAATAAAATGTTATCTTCATTGCCGATATAAATTGAGCAAACTCGTGGCTTGTCCAGTGGCATCGCTAAGGAGAGGCACAACATTTTCTTCAATTAATTTAGGAATTTCTGTGTTTGATTTTAAGCTATTTTGGGGCATCAAAAACAAGAAATCTGCAGAGCTTCCCGAGGCCCTGGACCCCACCAGGGGCCCTTAAGCAGGCCCCTGGACCCCATGCCCATACGTGCATGCTTCGCGTGCCATCACTTTTATAGTGCCTTCCATTTTCCTCCTCTGAACTGCAGTGCCCCCCAATCGAAAATCTCTGACGACGCCACTGGACGTGTCAAAGGAAGGCAGATAAGAGATCCGCCAACATCTGGCATACATCCTACTTATCACATGAGCACTCTCAGCTTGTTTGTATTCAGGGATTGTTTTGAGGGGTTTTGTTTGTCATGTGATGCTGTTTTTGCCATATGATTGGCCCACAGCCTAAGGCTGTTGTGAAATAATGGCTATTGGAAAAAATTAATTCAGAACCTGTGCCATAGACCATGATGGACAACGTTACTATTACACAAACTTTTTACACAATATTTTGAACTTGAAGTAAGCTTAACTTGAAGTATATATCTACTATATAACATATTTGAGGCTTTTTGTAAGAGAGCTGCTCAGGTTTATCACTGCTTTGTGACACATTTGTCACACCCAAATGAATTCTTCTGTATTTGTAAGAAACACTATTTGATAATAAACAATCACAGCTTGATTTTATGCAGGTAGATCTAAAGCTGATATTCAAATTCAAAGGATGTGCTACTTACATTACTATGTATTACTGGTACATGCTAGTAAGAACATCGTTTCAAATCTCCTTTTGAGCTTGCAATCTCAAAAAATACTTTTGACACCAAACATTTATGTTGAGATCATGAACTGCATGCAGACTATTAACTAATTTTGGGAAAATCACTCACCCTTGTTGATTCTATCTTGCCACTTAACCAAGCCCATAGAATTGATTCTTCTCAGAGGACAAAAATACCTAAAGGCAGGGCATATAGTCATAGTCTCCATATTACCTTGTTTTCACTTTGTATTTTATTTCATGCAAGGGGCACAGAGCTTCTCAAGGGGGGTGGGGGACATGAGACCCATGCTCGCACTAAGCCTGTTCAGTATTCCACAGAAAATTGCTTTGTATATCAGAGTTTTCATAGTTTACACTATGTAAACCCATGTCAGATTGGATTTAAGTGAAGTACCCCTATTCAAGGCTCTGTCAAGCAGGGGATAATAGTGACCCCTGTTGCCGTAGATGTTGGTACAGCACAAAACCTTTATTATGTGTGCGGTCCATATTCAGAGGATAAAGTAAATACCTCACCTTTGCAAGCCAGTATTCCTCGTCCTTGGCCCCCTTTGCTGTGACCTGGAGCAGTTCATTAGACCGGTAGGAGAGCATGAACTCCTCTGTGGTCTTTAAATTTGTTTTGGTCCATACTTGTGAAATAGAACCTAAAATTGAAAAGAAAAAAAAAGTAATATAAATCATCTAAAGGAAACTTATCCACAAGGCACTGACTTGGTTTCGCAAAGTCTTGGACAAAAATAATATTTTGCATATATGTACAAGCAGACCTGACAAAAACCATAAGCCTACCTCAAGTATAATTTTCAATTGTCCTGCAGTGGCATACACATTATTCTGTAGATCTCTGTCACAATGTGCTGTAGGAATTATTACTTTATGGAAAAGGACACCAGGAAAGTTTATTAATAATTTTCAATACCTCAGAATTAGATACAGAATCCGAGACTGGAAGGAACCAGCTTGAATTTCATGATAAAATTTGTAAAAACAAATGTGCAAACATTTCCATCAACTTATATAATGCAAAACCAACAAACATGTGGGAAAAGTACACTTTAAAAGCTTTCTTATAACTTTTACACAATGCCACTGGTACAGAACTGAAGGCCTTCTTCAAAGAAACTCTTCCTTTAAAAGAACACTGCCACAAGAGGGACCTCTGCAATAAATGAATATCTTTCTGGCACATTTAATTGAGACCTCCGTGTAGTGTGGTAAAGCTTCAGCTTTTTAATCTAGCGTTGTCCCGGGTTCGATTCCCGGTGGGTCTCTTAATAGTGCTCCACGACTGGTTAATAAAACAGCCGTGGGCGTCTTGACGTAAATACTCCAACGGAGGTCTGTTAGGACCGTATAAACCTTGGTAAACCAATTGGAAGTATAAAGTAAATCTGTAGAAGGGGGTGATTACAATTATTTTCTTAAATTTATTTAGTGAGAAAAGGTTGCGAGGTTCACCAAAAAGAGGGAAGATCTACACCCCCTCCTTCCATCACCTCAGGATCTACTGTACACCCATGCAACCAGTACTGGTACTGAAAATCTCTTTGATATAGATATTCAACCTCAACTTTAGACCTAAATTATCACTTTTTCTGATTTTGGTGTTTTTGTTTGAAGTTAGTGTACATGTCTCTATAAAACTTCAGTTAGTCAAATCCATATTCAAGCAATTTCCTGTTTCTTTAGCATACAGTATGGATGAGGCACATGCCTGACCCCCACCCCCTCCCCCAGGACTGATGCCAGTCCATCGCAGGTTGACTCCCAGCAGTACTGATACTCATTTACAGCGGTGTGGACTGGAGCAAGTAGAATAAAGTGTCTTGCTCAAGGACACAATGCAGTGCTCGCGATGTGAGTCCAACCTGGTACCTTTCGCATACTGTACTGTACTCTTGACTCCCTTACCACTGCACCTCTCTCTACGATACTTACAGTACAACTATCAAACGTTGTGAGATGAGATCATATGACTCCTAACTTAAACTTTAGATCTTGGCTTCCATGTGCCAACTAGTGCCTTTAACTGTGTTCAGTGCTTCATTCAAACAAATCCTCCCCATTACAGTACATAGAAGAACAGGTGTGTGATATTTACCAAAGTAAATAAGCATATTTAATACTGTCTTACTGTACAATGCTCTTTACACTGTACTGCCATTGCATTTCTTTTGTCTGGCATTTTCATACTGTGTGGATACTGTGAGACTAGTATTACCATGGGCGGCTCGCCATGGAGAAAGGGCTGCACATGCCCCACCCCCCCTTCCCTAAGGATTTGCTAATCTTTTAATTATATTTTATATAAATCATGCTTGAATTATAGGTATAATTATTAAGAGGATGTTCATTTTTTTATGATAGTTTTTATCATATCTTCCCAAGACCTTGCAAACAAAAAAACAACAACCTATATTTCATATTGGCCTAATTTTTACGAATTACATTGACACAACATAAATCACGCAAAGCAATACTTTTGACTTGTAAATATTTATTATATTTATTTTATATATAATAATTATAATAATAAAATAGCATGTAAAACAATCAACCATGATAACAAAATAGATATCAGACAAATTAAACATTAAATTAAAAAAATAAATTTCTCAGCAGAATAGAGAGACATCACCAAAGACTTATAATTATTTCAAATAGAAAGAAAGTCACCTGGGAAGGACTTTAAGCCTTACTCTACCAGAGCATTTGAGATTACAAGTGTTATTTTAGGGAACTTTTTGGAAAAGGGGCTTTTTCACAAATTTTCTACTGTAATAAGTTTATGTTATATGAAAGCTAAGACTTAAACTTTACATTGGTTTGCATAATTATCTGGTGATTTATGCAAATTTATGCAAATGAGGTCATTGATTGAGATTATTTGATGTCTAAAACTGCTACCTTTGTGATATTCTGCTTTCTTGTTGCTAATTAAAACTAATTATTGATAGAATTTATGAATTGTTTAAAGAAGGACCTTTCATTTGAGAGTACTCTTTATTTTTTTGGAGCAAGAAAAAAATTCATATGTCAATTTTAATTTTTTTGACCTTTTTTGGCCTAAAAATTTACCTCTTATTTTGCCAATGATCTATCTGATAGGAATTGGCACTATACTTTTCTATAAACATGCATTGTTCCTTTCTATGATGCACACAACTAATTTAATATAAAAAGGAAATGTTTATACCAAAATTTCAATAAAAATGTTATGCAAATGATATGCAAATAAGCTAATTTACCTCATTTATTATGCACAGGCTTTAAATTTTCAGTTTATGAACCAATTTTAGCCATTGGAAGCTTTAAAAATACTTATATTTATTCAGGATATACTGAAAGTCCTGTAGAAACTTACTTTTGTTGATTCCTGTAGGAATTCTCAGTGAAAGGGTACTCAAAAATGGTTCAAAGCATCAGTAATCATGTTGACATTGCCTCACTTGGAATCCTTCAGTGAGTTGGTACCGCATATAAAATGTCAATAAATTTGTCCAAATACAGGAAAATCCTTCAGAGAAGTACAATTTCAAGTGTTTCCAAGGAAATACAGGGGTTGGGGTGGGGTGGGGGTTCTGGTTTATTTATATTGGGAGGGAGACCAGGGGACAGGCCACCCCCTCAAAAAAAATAAAAATATGGCCCTCTTCCAGGATCCAAATTCCTTCACAGGAAATAAGTTACCGCTACATGGGACAGCTTGGCCCCCACCATTGGTATCTTGCCCCAACATGTCTCTCTTTCCAACAACATGGGACCCTTTCCCTTAAAATTTTAATCCTACTCCACTGCACCACAACCTCACAACATGGAATCGAGAATTTCCGAAATAGGTATATGGGCACTGTTGCACTACAAATCAAAGATTGATCTGTAAAGTTTCATCCAAAATTACTATAATAAAAACAATTCATGTTAACCACGTCGGATTTTAGTGACCACTTGTTTATAATCATTACAAGT
Organism: Chiridota heheva; assembly: GCA_020152595.1. NCBI lineage: Eukaryota > Metazoa > Echinodermata > Holothuroidea > Apodida > Chiridotidae > Chiridota > Chiridota heheva. The sequence goes on from JAIGNY010001511.1 coordinate 3,398,553, forward strand.
AAATAATCCTAGCTAAATTACACTGCTTTTGCTTAATTTTGAACGGATCAGAACTAACAATTTAGCTATGCCTAACGTTAAGCCTAACGAGTAACGTTAGTAAGCATGAAGTTTGAAAAATGCACTCGCGATTTTAGAAATTTGAAAAAAATCATTTTACCTGGTTCTGATCATCTTTAGGCCTCTTCTAGGTTAGGTCCAGGTACTAAAAGATCTCCATCACTGGCGATAGCCTTTTTACTTTTCCTAATCCTCAGTTTCACTTTCAAACAAGATTCAAGATTCAAGATACACATTCTTCTGTCGCCTCAACGTAAATGTCAAAAAAATTTAAAAATAATTCGAGTGACGTAGTTATAAAACTTTTTAGCGACAATCGAGGGGGTATATCTTTTATTGCAGCAATCCATGTGAAAGCACGTTGTTTACGCTACAGAATGGTGTTTAAAACATTTCATTACGATATAGGGGTGGATCACATGATTTTTTAACAAAAAGGATCAAAAAATTATCAAAAATCACAAAATTTTACATATTTTACAAATAATCTAAAAATAATGACCAGGTATGAGCAAAATGTGATTAGATTTTGACAATATGACTTGTCTTTAAAGTATATATAAAAAGAAAATATCTAAATTTATTTTCTAAGCAATTTTTTTAAATTTTTCAAAAATATGCATTTTTTGAGACATTTTAAACAAAAAGGTAAATTTCTGAATGTTTGGACAAAATTTGCCGAAAAAATGTATAGACACCCCCCAAAAAATACAATTTTATGAAAGATCTTTCCGAGATCTTTGCAATGGAACTATTTGCACCCCTATAGAATGTTGGTAAGGTCCCAAATTTATTTTTGGAAAAAGGTAGTTTAAAAATGGCGATAGTATCGCCGCGTGGTAGAGTAAGAGTTAAATTCTGAAATCTCAGAAATAAAACAATTTTTTACATGCAAGTTTCTCTGGTTGCTTTCTTAAAACATTCTTCATATTTTACTAAGTTTACAATTTGGCATTTATGTCATCTTACAGGTTCAAGTCAAAGTTTTAAATTTTTGCCTCTGTTCCACAGAACAGTACTTTATCAAATATCAAATAATACTGTTGCAGATCAATTTCACTGTTACTTTTTTGCTGATAACAATATAAATTTTTTTCTTCATCAGCCTAATTTACTACTTTATTGTTCCATATATGCAAATATAAATGTCAGTTAATATTAGTATCACATGTACATGATGTAGCATCCAGTTGCGTACATGTACAGAATGCAAACAGCCTTGCATGTGTATTAACGATTAATTGTGATGACAATTGAAGGCAAGGTGGGAGAGTTTTTTTTTTTTTCTGAAAGAAATTCTTTTAATGATAATCTTCTTTGACACCATGCACTTTTTTTTTTTTTTTTTGAGCAGAAATCAAATTATTGATCAATGAGCCACATGCTTGTGAAAGAACACTGTTTCACTGAAACAGTGATGTTTGAAAATTCACTGTTCCTGCATAAAAAGCACTGTTCTTGAAATAGCGGAACAGCGGCAAATTCGACGTGTCCTTCTCTAATTGGAGATTACTGAGGGAAATTGTGAATAAATTAAGGTATTTACATCTTAATCGTAACAAAGATTATAGAGAATATATTACACTATATACTACACACACTGCACAGTAGCTAAAGCTATGTATGGTCTATCAAAATATTAACAAATCTTGATAAAAACTTACACAGAACCATTAAGTTCAATACCTTTATCTAATTTCATAATCATTTGTTTTAAAATTAGGCAATAATAATAAACACAGCTCAGAGGAGATACAGTACTTTGTTCAAGTCTGTTAAGCACACAACTGAGATGTCAGAGGTCACAGTCAAACAACAATTTGACCTAAGAATTTTCTGCAGATTACTATGCTGACATCAAGCTGAAGTTGGTCATTTGCATCCCACCTCCTCTCCACCCAGCCTTTGGGAGAAGTGACTAGGGTGGTGCTCACTGTCCATCGGATAAGGACGTTAAAATGCCAGTCCCGATGGTAGGGTACCTCATACCGAGTGTTCATCCACTTATGATCCCGGTCTGTCACTATCATCATAGCCAACATGGCAACCTCTGCAACGCATCAGTTTTAGATCCAGAGTCGTAATATAAAATCAAAATATGTACAATATTTTTTCAAATAATGTAAAATTCTGCCCTTGTTGACAGCCATTTTCAGATAATAAATAACTGGAAAGGAAGAGAGGAAGAAGTTAGAAAACTTATTCATCACCAGTTACTGTGAGCGACCACTTTATATTTAATATATAGGTCTAACGTTACAGTCTGTCAGTAAGTTTTCTGTACAGTCAGACGGTGAACAATCGAGAAAGGACTGAAGCCTTCGGCAATGCAGTGCTACACTGGGCAGACTGGTACTAGCCTAGGCCTAATGTACACAAGTTATCTCACTAAAAAATGAAAGCCTCGCGGGAAAAATTGTTTGCTTACCTTTACAGTTCTCGTCAATGCATACAACTTGTACAGGAAAGTCTGAGGCTGCGACGCAGTCTTTTCCAAAATAAATCAAATATTGTAGCACCACAATTAATAGAATGGCTGTAAATCTCATCGCCATTTCTGCAGTTCAACCATAGGCATCCTGCGTTTAAAACAAATTGATGTTGAACACGTCGACTTTGAGTGTGGCTTAATAAAAATATTGTAAATTGAGAGTGACAATGTAATGAGTGTTCACTCAAATCACAGTCTAGAGATAAAAAAAAAAACTTTAATAAACTCAGTATCCGTAACTCGAATAAGAAATTGCTGATATTTTGTCAAGCGAAGAAGAATAACTGAAGTGATCTGGGAAAGTTGTTTCTGAAATTCTAAGACTACAATCGCAACGTCATAGTGTTTTTTCTTTCTTTATCACGCGCGCGGAAAACGCAATTTTCCCCATTGTCTGTGAAAACCAAAGATGAGCACATATTATTACGTAATAATTAGCAGCTGATATTCATACGCATCTGTGACGTCACATAAAACGGTAAATTTAACGGTAACGGTAAATTTTGGATTAGGATAATTCACATCCATATAGATGATTTCAATTAAAAGAAAAAAAACATTTTTAAGAGCGAATTAAAGGAATCCAAACCAAATTCCGTATAACCTATCAAATTGAAAATTGGTGGGAGGGTGTGGGGTGATGTGAACTTATACCCTGCACAAGTTGGGTCAATATCTTAAAGGTCAAAGGTCAGAGGTCAAATAATTGATTAAAAATTGAAAATTTTGTGTCGTTGTAACTGGGAAAACAGTAAGTGATATTAGATTGGCACTTGGTGGGATGGTGGAAGGTAATATTGGGTTGTGTCCCGTCAAAATCAGACATGTCACTTAAAGATCAGAGGTCAAATGATAATGGTGAATTTAGTGTTGCATTTGTTGAAAAAAATGAAAGTGCTATTTTATTGATCCTTGATGGGTTGGTATCCAGAGTTTGTTACTTGGTGGGTTGGTGGAGGGTGATGCAAGATGTCCCACACATGATGGGATATATCATTTAAAGGTCAAAGGTCAGAGGTCAAATAATTGATTTTAAAATGGTAAATTTTGTTTTGCGCTCACAGGAATAACCCTAAGTAATATTGGGTTGGTACTTGGTGGGTTGTACGGTGGACGGTAATGTAGGTTCCCCCTCCCCCCACAAAATGGGACATGTCATTGAAAGGTCAAAGGTCAAATAATTTATTCAAATGGTAAATTTTGGTTGGTTGCGTGTTATACAAATACCGCAAGTGCAATTGGGTTGTTACTTGGTGGGTTGATGAAGGATGATAACAAGTTGCGTCTTGTGAAAGATGTGACATGTCGCTGAAAGGTCAAATGATAATAGTAAATTTTGTGGTTGCATTTCGTTGGAAAAACGTAATTGCTATTGTATTCATCCTTGGTGGGTTGAAAAAGTTGTTTAATTGGTGAATTGGTGGAGGGTGATGCAGGGTTATGTCCCACATATAACGGGATATTCCACTTAAAAACTCAAATGTCAGAGGTCAAATAATTGATAAGAATAGTACATTTTGTTTCGCACTTTCTGGAAAACCGTATTGATATTTGATTGGCACTTGGAGAACCTTTTGATTGACAAATTTACCGACGAATTTTTTTAGAAAAAAAAAAAAAAAAAAAAAAGGTCATCAGTCCAAAATCGCAGAACGAGTGCCATAATATTTATTTTTTAAGTTTTCATCGTCTTTGATGGAAGTTTAACCGACGCGGACCTTGATTTACCGACAGGTCTTCAATTTTACCAACAGCTTTACCGAAAGTGGGGTGTAACACCCCACCCTCCCCCCCCCCCACCACCCACCCACACACACACACGCATCCATACACCCCGGTATTTACGCCCCTGCTTGGTGGGTAATGTTACTTCGTGGGTTGGTGGAAGGTGATGTTTTGTCTTGCACATAATGGGGTATGTCAGTTAAAAGTCAAAGTTTTGAGGTAAACTAATTGATATGAAATTATACAATTTATGTCATCTTTCCTGGGAAAAACATTTGATCATTTTACAAATTATATGCGGCAAAGGCGATAAGGTCGCCAACTCCGTGGATTGCCATCTTGTTCAATATGTCTCTTTGTCAGTTTGTTAGACTTTCTTTTTCTTTTACAATATTACAGATCAAACGGTTCCTCATTTTATTACATAAATACCAAGAAAAAAGCGAAGGTACTTTCTATTTCATGGTTTCGTGGCCCAATAACCCGAAAATCAATAATTGCACTCAGACAAACTGATCGATTTATAGGCTACGCAGGGCCATATAATTCTCCTTCACAAAATGGGGAGAGGGGGTAGGGAGGTGGGGCCAAAATTTTCCTCCACAAAATAGGGGGGAGAGTATTTTTTTTTAAACTTATGCATTTTTGTAAAATTCTGTCGAGAATGAGTGGAGACAAGTCCACCCCCCTTCCCCAGAAATAATGATCCTGAATGTACGGGTCCAACACATTTTAGGGGAAATAATTTTTTCCCCGAATCATTTGCCAAATTTAGGCCTGTATTCCATTTGGTACGACAAGTTAACAATCTATCAGCAAAATATACTTCTTATATTTTACTTTAACTTCACGCCTTTGGAACCATTTTCACACTTACCCCCTTTGGAACCGTTTTTACACTTGCCCCCCCCGTCTCTTTTCCCACAAACCCATTTTCACCATAGTGTCAAGAGCTTAGAACCAAAAGCTATCTTCCTACAAATTCCTGGCCCGGTTGATTCTAATGTTATAATTCAAAATTGTTTACAATTCAGTTTATCAGTTGAAGTTTAAAAAAACGAAGTTAAAACCGTCCGAGCCATTAATCCCATAGGGCCGGTGTTTATACTTGACACTAATAAGCAGATGAGAGCACACGACTCCCCCTGGTCGGGACGCCAGTCCATTTCAAGTTAAGTTCCCAGCAATGCTGGTACTTATTTTACAGCTGAGTGGACTGGAGCAAGTAGGCAAGTAGAGTTAAGTGTCTTACTTCAAGGAGAGGGGTGTAGGGAGCTTTTGAAAGGTGGGATGGGGCACGACCTCTTAGGGGGCACTTTTCAAATCATATAGTATGTCCCCCATCCCAGACTGTATATAGAATAAGTGAGCTTAAAACAAAAAAGTAAAGTAAAAGGGGTATATCATGTTTAGAAACGGGCACTCTTCCAATGGGGACACTCTCATCCCGTACATGGGACTGACAAAAGTCGCCAGATTTCTACTATTGGGACAGTAATTGAGGGGCACTTTTCATTTTTAAAAGGGGCACTTTTGTCATTTTTCGGAGAAGTGGGTGAGGGGATGTGCCCCCGGTGCCCCCGGTTCCTATACCATTGCTTAAGTATACATTGCAGCCCTCGCAACAGAATTCAAATCCAGTACATTTCGCACACGAGCAAGACTGCTTAACCACTGAGCCACTGCACCAATAAATTGCTTGATCCGTTCTGACGTAACCAATAAAGCCGTATACCAGTAATGTCACTTTGGTGGCGGTATTTGATTGGCTTGTCGGTGATTGCGTAAATATTTCGACCAATCAGAAAACTTGGCTTGTATTTTATTTTCATCTCCACGTAAATACGATATTTGGCCTTAAACTATTTTTATTTTCAGATCAGTGCAGGCTGGCAGGCGCTAGAAGTTTTTTTTTTTTTTTTTTGGCCTGAAAATGATATCCTCCACAAAATCCACAATATTCTCCGATTAATATTCCTTTGAATGCTTAGATTTTTAAACTTCCTTTCTAAAATTGCAAGGTACACATCAATAGTTATCTGTATTAACGTAGGTTCCATAGGCCTATCCTTTTTTAAGGACAATCACAATCAACTTGTCCCCGAATTGTCACTTATCTTGTTTGAACCTGAAGGGCATAGCGTTTGAGGGGCACATGGACTTAAGCATATAACGGTATATAATATAGCTGACAGAGAACCCCCAACCCCAACCCCTCTCCTCAACCCCATCCGACTCCCACAACACCGGAAACGAAGAACATTTGATCGGTCCAGAAATCTCCTTGTTTTAAAATTCACTGCTTCCAAAATTGAATAATTTGAAATAAAAATAGAAGGAAATTTGAACAATTAAAAAAAAACATAATTCTGTAAATTTTGAAATTTGAGATGATCATCAACATCCACTAAAATGAACGCATTCGGGAAAATTGACAAATTTTACATTGTTCATTAAAATCTGATCATTTAGCACACAATTTTGGAAAATTTTAAGATTGATAAATGTTAAAAAAGTTCAGATAATAAACTTTGGAAAAGAAGAAAATACAGTCTATCTTTACACCATACCGTTACCGTACCGGCGAGTCACGGTGCGGCCGTGTAGGAAAAGCCCTGAAGTTGCTTTTGGGTCCACCTTAAATGTAGGGCTCTCTGAAGCACAAAAGGTGTCCTCAGATTAGTTTATAAGAATGTTTCCCATTTTTTTGCGGAAAATTCACAGCTCTAGCTCACGCAAAATCTTATTAAACCCCAGGCAGTTTAAATTTGTGTAGTTTTCGGAGCTTTACTCGTACCTCTTGAATCCCCACAAGCGATTCTTTGATACAGGTAAAAAACATAGGACCTACACCTACCTAGAATATAAAAAATATATAAAAAATAAAATAAAAAAAGTGAATGAATTTTATAGAAATGGCAGAAAATTTAAATGAATAACCATTTCAATATCAAAATGATTTCTGTCATGAAAAGTTCTATTAAACGCTAGAAATTCTTATAAATTTTAGGGCGATTTGCTCCTGCATCCCACAAGTGCTTCATACATCAGTACATGGTCCCTTTTATCTGTTTATTAACGCGATATAGTGCACACCCTAAAAACTGTATTTTTATTAAGAAAAGAAAACTAAAACTTTGGTCAGTGTTTCAATAGTTCACTTTGATAGAGTTTTACTTCGGATTTCACCATTTTGTTGCAAAAATTACAAAAAATTTACAAATGCATTCATTGTGGTTTTGTGACAGACTTCAGGTCTTCATGCATTTGTGCGGAAGATCTGCATAATGCATTAATGTATGCTTTTATAAACGAACCCAAGAGAAGAAAACATTCACGTTTTGACTGAAATTTTTTCTAAATTTTCAGAAGAATTTTTTTCTGTATCTATTTATCTGGGTTGATTTTAACATTATACTCTTAGAATTGGTTAATGTTGTGTCTTCAGCTTTTACTATTTTAGTACATCAAAAACATGAAGTCTGCAGCTTTCGGGGCTTCGGCCCTGGACCCCAGAAATTTTGCTCAAATCGTCTCAATTTTCAAGGGAAACTTTTTCTCTGCCTGTTTAGAAATGGTAACCCAAATGCTTATCTGAGTTAAATTTAATGTTCAAATCTAAATTTGTTGAACTTCGTATGTCTGACTGTTTGTTTTAAAGCCATTTTGGGGCATCAAATACAAGAAATGCTTCCGGGGCTATGCCCCTGAAAAACTTGTATTTTGCCCGAATTGTCTCAATTTTCAGGAGAAATTTCTTCGCTGCCTATTTAGAAATGGTAGCCCAAATGCTCATCTGAGTTGAGTTTAATATTTGAATAAAAAAAATACTTCTTTTCATTGATTTTAAGCCATTTTGGAGCATCAAAAACAAGAAATTTGTATGGCTATATAACCATGAGAAAACACTGCGAAGCTTTCTGAGGAGCGCCAAAATCTTCCTAAGTAAAAAAAAAAAAATTAGGCCCTGGAAAATTTTTGATCAATAACTTCTTCCTATGCTATTAAGCAAATATTATTCTATTTGGGTAGTCCAAAACGCATGAATTTTCCACAGAAAAGACCCAAAACCAAATTTTCTGCCATTTCCCCACCATTGGCACTCGAGCGGGCCCCTGGATTTCGCGCTCGGACAGAAACCGATGCATGTCGATAGCTCGTCGGTAATATTTAGTAACTGCTCCTGCCATCAGGCCATGAAGGGTAAACAATTTGATTGGTTACAGTTGGTAGAAGGTTCTCGAGATGGCGCCGAATGCTCACAGGGGCGCAAAAATTGTTATGAAAATATACTCTTATATACTTTTTATTCTCAACATTGTAAATATTTTCCTCAAAGCGTTATTCTTACATGTGCATCAGAAACATGAAAACCATTCCTAGACCCCAACTAAAGACACATATTGAAGTCAATGGGATCCTGCATTTAAACATTTGTACCAAAATGATAGTCCTTCTAACTAACTTTAGGAATTGACACGATTGACACAATTTTCTGCTATCAAAATTACGACGAAAAACGCTACTAGCTTCCTGGGACTTTGCCTCTCGGCGCTTAGGACGTCGACCCTGTATTTGACACAATATTAAGCAATTTTCTGCTCTGAAAATCACGAGAAATGCAGGGATTCCTAAGGTTTTGTCCCAGCGCCCTTAGGTGCAGCTTCGCCCAATAGATGTGACACATTTTAAAGCCCTTTTCTGCTATTAAAACCATGAAAAACGTATGGCTTCCTGCCAAACCCTGGGTCCCCACCACAGGGCATCGCGACCTTCGCCCATATGGCATGCCTAGAGTTGACACAATTTGAAGCCCCCCATTAATAAACGTTTTACAAATTTATTTTCTTCAGGAAATCTTCTGCAATTAAAAAAAAATCTTTTTAAATTTTTAAGAAATCTCTTGCAATTTTCGGAAATTTTTCTTCGTTTTCGTAAAATTTGCTTCCATTTTAATGAAATTTCTTTAATTTTTGGGATATTTTTTGAAATATTTGGAAAGTTTTCTTCATATTTTGGGATTTTTTTTTCATTTTTCGAAAAATTTCTTCAATTTTTGGGAAGTTTGCTACATTTTTGGAAAAGTTCCTTTGTTTTCGAGAAATTTCCATCATTTTCGTGAAATTTCTTTCCATTTTCGTGAAATTTCCTTCCTTCTTGGGGATATTTTCTTTAAAATTGGGAAGTTTTTTTTTAATTTTCAGGAAATTTCCATCATTTTGCAGAAATTTCAAAGTTTTCTTCATTTTCTGGAAAATTATCTTCGTTTTTGTGAAATTTCCTTCGTTTTCGTAAAATTTCCTTCCATTTTCGTGAAATTGCCTTCATTTTCGGGATATTTTCTTTAGTATTTGGGAAGTTTTCTTCCATTTTAGAGAAATTTTCTTCATTTTGTTTAAATTTTTGGGTTTAAAAAAAAAAATATTTGAGCAGTTTTCTTCAATTTTGGGAAAATTTCCTTCATTTTCGGGAGATTTCCTTCATTTTCAAAAATTTTCCTTCATTTTCCTTCATTTTTCTTCAATATTTGGAACATTTTCATTAATTTTACCAAAGCAGAGCTTCCGAAGGCTTCGCCCCCTTGACGGTTCCTAGATTGGAAACACTGATTTTAAGCAATTTCCTAAACGGTTCATACCAATTTACTTCCATGTACTCAACGTTTTACTCTTATAAGCTTTTTTCGGGGGAAGGGGGGTGGGGGAACATGACCCACCACGCCACTGCTGCAGGATTGGTACAACTGAACTAAGACCGATTGCTTTCATTAGGATTTAAAAAAAAAAAAAATCTAGTCCAGTTGTTGTTGTTTTTTCTGAAAATATTATATTCGAAAGAGCACCACGAATCCTGCTTAAAAGTGAAATCGTACAGTTAGAGGAAAATAAATTGAGTTTGGGTTGCGGTGCAAGGAAGATTATCTGTTTAGGTGTTTAGTACGCAATTTCAGTACAGTATGTTGTATGTTGTATATTGTGCAACAGTAATTTGAACTCACTTGAGGATCAAGCACTGGAATACTTCTGTCGTTCACTTTCATTGTGTCAACTTTTTACATATGTAGGCTCGTTGACTATCATTTTTCAACTAGGATTGATACTCAGGGGAACTTTCAAATATGGAAGTGTTTCGCGAGAAGTTACAAATAGTAGGCCTATCAAGACAAACTAATGTTTTGTGAATACGCAGTAACGTTAGGCACATATCTCCAACAGTAAAAATACAATACACGTTGTGTGTGCAGTACTGTACTAGTTGTCGCAGTCAGTGAGCAAATGACGGCATTAAAAAATTACAACAACCAATTTGTATCGCATCTCTTGTTATAAATTTAAGCATAGAAATTATATTTTGTTGTGTAAGAAAATTAGAAGTACAGTTCAAAGGAAGTTATGCCTGGTTGTGGGAGAAAAAATTATTTCAAAAGCCTCGTATGCTGTTGTTGCAACTAAGTAACAAAACATAAGGCCCTACCTACCTATCTACTGTACATAACAACATACTGATGCTTCAGACTAGGCTACTGTAACTTCCATTTTGTGAGCACATCAGTATGGAGTTGTTTTACATTATTGCTGCCTTTTCATGTGAGTGGAATTAAATGCCAATTTTACAGAAGGTTCATTACTGAAGAAAAGAAAATGCCTTTAGTGTAAGTTAATTTACTCTTGTATACTTCCATATGTTGAGTTTTTATTTTGAACATTTTTTTAATCAAATTGAACACTTGCATTTTCTATCCAAATGAATTTTGTTTTCTTCATAAAATTGAAAATTAGTAAGTCCTAGACAGGTGGCTCGGTTGGTAGAGCGCACAACTGAAATGCTGGAAGCAGGTTCCAGGTTCGACTCGATCTCAGGAGATTTCAACTAGGAGATTTTTCCTCGGCATTACAGATTGACACGTCAGACATCGTGGGCTCTCCAGCCTTTGGGAGAAGTGTTCAATGGTTGGATGGCGCTCACCATCCATTAGGAAGGGGACGTTAAATGACAGTCCCGATGGCAGGACAATTGCCCAGCTGCCTGGTTCTCTTCAGGAGCACTATTCGAGAAGAGAAGTGTGCAAACACTATGGTCATTCACTTCTCAATCAAGTCCAGTCCAGGATGCATCAAGTCACTAGTCTGGCTTCCCAGGATCCAGATTGCATAATTTGTTTCTAGCACGGAAGATCTCCATGCTATTTATTGATTGAAAGAACTTCAGAGAAGTTATTTTAATGATTTTGGTGCACAGTTGTAATTCTAGGTGCACACTTATGATTCTATGTAGGTGCACATCTTTCAATTTTTTTTAATTTTCTTCATTAAATATTTTAGAAAAGTCAAGTTCTTGATACTGATTGCCTGAAGTTAAACACAGGAAAACTTCTTCATATTGCAGCCTCAGCCTTTTGTTTATATATTTTTGTAATATTTCCACTATCAAATTGATGATTATTGGTGCACATTTTCTAGACATTGGCGCACATTTTGAAGATCTTCGCATATATTTTCCAGACACAGGCGCACATTTTTGAGTCCAAAAAATTATCTTCTGCGCACACTTTGCTATCTATCCAATCTGGCCCAGGATAACCAAGAACTCAGCCAGGACAACCATAATTTTTGCAAGTTGCATTGTGGATAACTTATTTTTTCAACAGGGAATGTAGTTTATACACAGGGCAACTTTATTTCTTCCAGGACAACTACATGTATAAAAGTTTAGTTGATTTCAGGATGATTTGTCAATCTCTGGTCCAGTCAAGTTGCCATTCTGTGTGTATATTGCAGCAGAGGTTTCTGCACAGTATACAGTAGCAAGATGAGTATGATGAAAATTGTTCCGCCAATCTTCACTGCTGAATAACATTTTGATTCAGACTTTTTCCAACTTCATTGGTGTAAATTTTTACATTCTGTGTTAAATGTAATGGAGTAGCATTTTAACTAGGCAAGTTGTTCTGTGTATGATGTAGTATGTACCTGTGACCTAGTTTTGTGACAATGTATTCTTTGTAAGACATTTGTACCCTATCATTTATTGGCTGAATATTTCTGAATTTTTAATTTTTTTATTATTATTTTTTTAAATATTATATATTATTTGGTACTCGGCTCAGAAACATAAAATACATGTACATACAGTACCTGTAAACATGATGAAGGACATGAAACGCGTAAAAGACAAGATACAATATAATGTGGAAAAGACAAGATACAGTATATATAATATGGATTTATATATTTATAGTATATATTTATATTTATAAAATATTTTATATATTATATATATATATATATATATATATATATATATATATATATATATATATATATATATATACTTGGCTGTACAAACACTTGAAAAATCAAAACAAAAAACTTTAAACCTTTAAATGATTAAACGTTTTGGAAAGGTAAACTTCCTTCTTCAAGTCTAAAAATGCTAGTGAATCTAAAAGCTTACATACAGTCACCTAAAAGTCAAAAGCTAAAAAGCGTGAGTTTAATGCCTATTGATTTTTTTGATGTTAATGCCCTTTGTAGAAAAGGTCTTTAATTGTTGGATCCAGTACAATTCTTTAGCTTCTTTTTGGGATTTGTTTAAGTTAGGGACTGCTTGAATGGCTGTTAGTTCAAAGTTTTTGCAAGATGTGTTGAGATATTTTCCTAATGGAGTTAATTCTTTTTGTCTGTGCCATCTATGTCTTTGGCGGAGTTCACCCTGTTTCTCTTATGTATTGTTTATCACAGTCTTTACAGTTAATCAGGTAAATGACCCCCACGGAAAGACAATTTAAAGAACCAACGATTTTGAATGTTTTTCCAGAATATAAATTTGAAAAATAGTGGCCTCTTTTAAGAGAGATGCATGTAACGCAATTTTGCTTGTGGAATTTAAAGCAACCCATGGAAACTGGCGTTTTTGTTTTAATTTAGCCCGAACCGAATGTTTTTAAGATTAGGTGGTTGTATAAAAATAACTCTGGGAGGTGTTGGAAAAACTGTGCAGAGATTATCGACAAATGCAGTATATTGAAATTGTTTTTGATAATTTCTTGTAGTGGGGGAAATCTAGGATTTTTGGTAACAACTAACGGGGTAGTAAAGCCAGAATTTAATTTGTTTTCTTTTATATAGAAGGGACTCTATTAATTTGTTCGAGTTTGCATCGCAATTTGTGATGCAAAAATTGTGCATAACGTTGTTTAGTGATTCATTTCCCTACCTTGCTTAGCAAAATTGCGATAGGTTACAAAAAAATTCCCTAAGTGATTGAAGTTTTCAGCCTTCAAATTAAAAAAAAAAAAAATTAAGAAAAATCCTTTTTGAATGTGAGAATCACAAATGGACAGTAATCACCTATGAATATTTTGCACTTTGATTTTGCCCAAATGTGAGTAACTTGTGAAATGCACTGCGATTCTGCAGCAGTAAATAGGGAAAGTTAAAACTAATAATAGGCCATAACGTAAGGCTTTAAATCACTTGATCAAGGCCCGTTTTTCAAGCTGTTAAATCGAACAAAAATCACAAGGTCAAAATAAAATACTTGAATCTTCACAATCAGTACATTTAAATGTAAATATTACCTAATGAGTCAAATAAATTTTGCAAGAAAGAAAAAAATATCGCAAAATTAACAAATCGAAAAACGGTTTTAACAGAGCTGAAATTCTGCGTGCTTTGCAAAAAATGGCGGCCATTTCAAGAGGACTGATATGATCACAACTTCCGGGGTGGTGGCTTAGTTTTGAAATGTTTTATGGCGACCTATCATAGTATGCAAGATTTTTGAAAACTGCATTGAAAAAGTACCATTTGAAGCGTACTAAAACAAAATGTAATACAAAATCAATAAGGTTTAAATATGCATCATTATTGCTAATCAATTTTAATGTACTGTATTACTAATCATTTTTATGAAATGAGTAGCAAAACTTCTATGGAGCCTATGAGATGTCATGTGGGACATGGGGTGGGATGCAATGTGGGACATGGGGTGGGATGCCATGTGGAACAGGGTGGAATTCCATGTAGGATATATGATGGAATGTCATGCAGGACATAAGGTGGAATGCCATGGAATGGATATTATGTGGGACATGGGATAGTATGGGATGTCATGTTGGACATGGGGTGGGATGCCATGTGGGACATAGGTTGGGATGCCATGTGTGACCAAGGATAGAAGGCTATGTGGGACATAGGGTAGGAGGCCATGGGGAAATGGAATGTGATGCCATGTGGGACATAAAAGTAGGATGTCATTGGGAAGGATACCATGTGGAATATATGGTGGGATCTAATGTGGAACATAAGGTGGGATACCATGTGGGACATCAGATGGGAAGCCAATGATGCGGGACATGAGCTGGGATGCCATGGGGAACATAGGGAGAGATGTCATGTGGGACACAGGGAGGGATGCCCTGTGGGACATAGGGAGGAATGTCATGTAGTACATATGATTAGATTAATCTGGGATATACATGTAGGATGGGATGCCATGTGGGTCATAGGGTGGGATGCCATGTGGAACATACATATGGTGGAATGTCATGTCTGACATGGTGGAATGCCATAGTATATGGTGGAATGCCATGTGGGATTATATATGCTATAATAATGTTGTTAATTATTGTGCAAATGTTGATGTTGTCAATATTTTGATTGATTTGCATGGTGGGTATGGGTTAGGAATAAATATCGTAAACAAATATTTCATTATATGCAATGACATGATAGTCAATACAAATTTGCAAACCAATTAGTTTATGGAATAAAAAGCATCGGAACCACAACACTTTTTGGTTCTTGTTAAAACTGAAGGAACAAGATGTTGATGTAGTTTTGTCACGTATCACCTGACCTAATTAGTCCCCACCCCCTACCCCCTCAATATTTTGAGCGCTCCGCTACTCCCTGTACAGGTATGTCCAAGTTGTATAGTTGTGGAAAAACTGGTTAGTGGTCACGTCGTGTGCTCTACCAACTGAGCTACCTGATAAATTTTCTTAGTTGAGATATTGTGTCATCATTATAAGATTTGAGAACATTCAGCTAAAGGACATGTTGACCTTAACTCAGATTGCCCATGAAGCTAATGTACCCTATGACATGTATTTTGGTTTAGGCACTTGTTCATTTGTCTGACTCACCCCTACACCCCAGACAAGGTAAGTCATTGCACCAAGGAGGGTGGTCAAAACATGAACATTGACTCACCCCTTAGTCACTTAGGTGACTGACAATTTTTGTGAAATGACTTATTCCAAATCAATAACCTCTGTACAAAGTCATTGGGTCTGAAATAAATTGACACACCCCAAAGTCATATGACTGACAATTTGGTACAATACGCACATGTGAGTCACTGTTTTAATGTCAATGACTCATCTTTGACTGCCATTGCCAGGGGTAGTAGTGGTAGTCATACAACTGACAAGTGCATTATATACACAAGGATTTGTTGATATACTGTACAGTAGCTCCATGTTTTGTCAATGCTGTGTTGACAGAACCTTGAAGACCTTGACTGAATGTCCACCTGCCCTTTTCTTGGGGTCCACTACAGTTTCAGTTGACAAAGACCTTGATCTGAAAATCTAAAAAATAAACAAGATTGTGATCAGTTATAGAGGGATTTCATCACGTGACTCAACTCATTTGGAAACCATTTTGTAGGGAAAGCATTGTTGTTGCATTTCATGCGTCTTCACACAGCCCAGTCACATCACACATACAAAAACATACTGCATGCTAACCTACCTACCAGTTTAGCGGCTTTTACTGATTGATATTTTTTGATCGCTTCCGATTTTACTTTATATTTTGCTTACATTTTTTATATATTCACTAGGTATACAAAGAGTAACTTTTACATGAATGCCAGCTGATTGTTCGTTATACGCAGACAAACCCTACATACCTAATATAAAGTGCTCACTGTAAATCCTAACATTAGTGTGAATTGTAGGTTGAAAGCCATTTGCGTCTTACAGCAGAAACTCACTTTCAAACGTTGATCAGGATCAGATGGAAATCAAGAAAATGTCTTTTTATTCCCTGGCACACGTCTATTAATGCAACCAATGGCACAGCAAGATTCCGGCATAATTATCTTTAAAAAATAAACTTATATAACATCATGGAAAATGTTTATAAGTCTAATTAAGTATACAACAGATGACAGTGTTGTTTTTGACAAAATGGTGATGTAAACAAAGTCACGTGACCTCATGATGTCAGCTGAAACACCCTTATAGTGCATTGAAAAAAGAAATGGCAAGGTTTCCTTTTTGGGATAGATAATAGCTAATTAAAATGAGACATTAAAGGATTAGTTTAGTGGTCAAGCAAGTCTATTTATATGAAAGAGGACTTAAATGAAACAAAATGGTGAAGAAAGCATTTAAAAATTTATTCCATTAAGGAGATATTCAAATTTAAAGTTTGGTATCATTTGTTTAGAAATGACTGAAAGCAGACTAGTTGTGATGTCATAGCCTCAGATTCATCAAAGTTTTTAAGTATTCTATCATAATGTGTCCTGCGATTTTGTGGCTTAAAAACTATGGGATACAATTTGTCAAAAAGTAGTAAAACAGAATTTAGAAAGGGTATTTATAATATACCAACTGAAGAAAGTGCGAGGAAAAATAATTAGATAGTGAAAAAATGAAATAAACTTTTATTCTTCAAAAATCATTGACAATTGTTAAGAATATGAGGATGAAGACGCCAAATTTCTATAGTAGATTAACTACACCAGTCATTTCTACACAGATAAGACAGCTTTAACTTGAATATCTCCTTAATGGAATTAGATTTTTGAATGCTTTCTTTACCATTTTGTTCCTATTGAAGGTCTCTTACAAATAAGATGGACATGCTTGACCAGCTCAACTAA
Organism: Chiridota heheva; assembly: GCA_020152595.1. NCBI lineage: Eukaryota > Metazoa > Echinodermata > Holothuroidea > Apodida > Chiridotidae > Chiridota > Chiridota heheva. The sequence continues at coordinate 3,415,729 of JAIGNY010001511.1, forward strand.
TCCTTTAAATGAAAAGGCAGAGCTGAACCCTGAAGATTTAAAGGTAAATGGACAGGTAGAGATTTTTTACCCAGATGAAAGAGCTTTAAATTCTGAGCAGAATGTAGACTTTTAAGTGGTTACAATAGCCCATATAATTTGTAATAATAAGAAGTAAAAGTTTGTAAAATTTTCAACATTTGCATAAGTGATTATGTATGGAATGGAAAACAGTTAATATAATTCTACTAATTCTTTATATTTCTTTCCCAAATTTCAAATATCAAAGGTTCTCAAGTTACGTTCTATTGCTGCTTAATCTTGGTCAAGGTTATACTAATAGCCAATTTCCTGTTCTAATATTTAGTGTTATACATGTTCAGTAGTTCTTGATTCTTTCCTTCCTCAATCTTTAACTCCCCACCCCTCCCTCTTTCCAATGGTGATTTTATTCTGTTTTTACCAAATTTAAAGAAAAAAACACAATGGTCAACATTGAATCGAGTGGGGAGGGAGGGAAAGGGTTCAGATAGTGTTGTAGGGCAGGATACACTAGGGACATAAAGAAAATTATGCAAATTATGTTCTAAGAATGAAACAAAATACTAATCTAAAATGAGAGAATACAGATGAAAGAAAACTAGAAAAGAAGGTTCGTCAAATCGTACAAATTTTTACAAAGTTTTTGTTGAGTTTTGTCCAAGAAAGTAGGTTTCCAAAAAGAACAAAAAGCAAAAGATATTTTGCTTTCAATTCTATACAGAAGAGAAGTGGTACTGTTCATTGCTGATTCAATTCAAGTTAATTAATTTCTTGTACTCTGTATATTAGTGTACGTTTTTTCCAAGATAATCCTTGCTGACATTTGATTCAAATGTCAAAAGAGATGATCATAAAAACATAATCTGCAGCCCACTGTTCATTCATATCTTCACTCTGATACCAATAGTGAAAACAACACCTGTGTAAAGCTCAATTATTTCTTTAAATAATTTGTTCTGAGATACTGTAGTCCCCAGTAATTTGAAGTTTTGGTTTCTGGTATTCAATTATCAAGGCAGCTGTCTAATGTCTTTTCTTGCCCTGGGTATGAACTTTCATTCATCTTCCCACAGCGCAGATTCAGAGATCTCCTGCCAGTTTCATTTCTTAGAAAATTTTTTGAAGGAGTTGTTTCATTAATGACCAGAGAGCTGTCTTTGAAAGTAATTTTAATGAAGTAAATTTTACTTGTAATGAGAAACAAATTGTGTTTACTAAATGCTCTCTCTGTTTGTAAAATGTTTGGTAGATACTGTACCACAGTATCATTAGTTGGAGTGTTAAAAGATTTATGGATGGACAGGAAGAAACAACTGTCCATTTCAAAAGGACATAGAGTGCTCAAAAGATATTTTTGCTCCAATTTATGAAGAGAACAGACAAAATTTAGTTCAAACAAATATTTAATTAATTGGAAGAATATAAACCGTGAAATTGGTCTAAAATGGAGCATTTTATTATTATTATTATTGAACTTATTTATATAGCGCTTCTCCCGTGAATCAAGCGCTTTACAATAAAATTGATGATACATAGACAAACTCTTAATATACAATATCAACATTTTAAAAAACATTTAAAATTTACAGCATTTAAAATTTGATGGCCTTATTATGATTATGCAAATTTTATTCAAATTGTTTGACACCAGAAAAAGAAAACCGATAAGGTTGCAAATGTTAAACCAATTTTTTTCGAGTAGGAGCAGTTGAATAAAGTGTGTCGAAGAGATGTTGGTTTAAAATTACATGTGTTGATTCTGGGACTTATGGCACACTGGGCGAATAGGGTATGAATCTCCACCCTACAGTACCTTCGATCAAAAGTTAGCAGGAGAAAACAAGTCTGGTTATTTTCAGTGACTTAAATTTTGGAATAATCCCATGGTTTTTTGTCAAATTTTATTTGAAAGAGCATACTTTTAGAGCCAACTTGGTTCAAAAATCAGTTTGATATCATATTCCGTTCAGGAGATATGGATTTTTAAAGATTTCCAATTGCATTTAAAAGTTTTTGTACAGTATGATGATTTGTGTTTGATGATGTCATAGAGGCAATTCCATTGCAAATGTTGATGTATTTCTTTGAATGTTAATTGGTTGTTTCTGTATGATTAGAAACAATTTGCCAAAAGTTATTGAAGTAAGGTATATTTGGCAATATATATAAATACCAACTTTCATCCATTTATTTTTCTAGGAGGTTTTACTAATAAAAATGGATGATAGATTTTATTAGGGAATATACGGTATGCTAAATCATTCCCATGTTTCTCTGAAAAGAACTGAAATGGGTTTCTGGAAGTGGGGAAACAAACGTGCAAACAAAGGGATTGGCATTTAGATTAATGGCAGAACTTAGCTTGTATTGGTATGTATAGTTTATTTTTAGACACTTGCAGTATTCCTGAGAAGAGGTGAATTGGCCATCTGAATAAGAGTTCCATACTTGTTTGTTTAGAGTACGTCTAACCAGGGAGCTGTTACTTGTCAAAGTAACAGCTCCCTGGTCTAACTACAGTATATTGTCCAATTGACATGTATAAGTATTTCCAGGGAGCTGCCATTTCCCTTTGTCTGGATGCAAATAACGTTTTCTGTATGAACGTCGGTTATGATTATAATGATCATATCCACTGCAAATTGTATCACTGCTCTGTCATATCAATTTGCAAATTGTTTGTTTAAATAGTGAAAACTGTATGGCTGATTGTCATAACTGCAGGTGCATTGTACTTTACTGGAGTTACAGATAGCTTGTAGCAGTGTCCCCAGTGGGATTATTTGTAATCCCGATGGTGGATAGCAGTTATTGTTATGTATATATTATATGAATCTTGTATATTACTTGAATACTTAAAGGATTAGTTCAGTGGTCAAGCATGTTAATTTTATTTGAAAGAGGACTTCAAAAGATACAAAATAATGAAGAAAGCTTTCAAAAATCGTATTCTGTTATAAGAAGATATTCAAGTTTGGTATCATTTCTGTAGAAACGACTGATATCAGACTAGTTATGATGTCATAGCCTCAGATTCATCAAAGTCTTTATGTATTCTATCATATTTTGTCCTACGATTTTGTGGCTTAAAAGCCATGGGATATGTCAAAAAAGTAGTAAAACTGAATCTAGGAAAGGTATTTATGATATACCACCTGGAGAAAGTTTGAGTAAAAATAATCTAAATAGTGAAAAAATTAAATAAACTTTCTTTAAAATACATAAAGACTTTGAGGAATCTGAGGCTATGACATCACAACTAGTCTGATTCAGTCGTTTCTACAGAAATGATACCAAACTTTTAACTCAGACCCCTAGCTTGGCTGTTTCACAGGGGCGGCTCGCCCTGCCCCTCCGTGGGCCCGCCCTGCCCCCTGGGGGTCTGCCTTGCCCCTCATGAGCGAAAATCTGAAAAAAAATACATATTTTTAGATTTAATATTTTTTTAAACTTAATAATCTTAAATAACCTCATAAATGAAATACCTTACATGGATACAGAACACAGAATGATAGCATAGTAAGCAATTGTCCCGTTTGGCTTGTGAATGGTCCTTATCAGTCAGAATAGTTTCATTCTGAGGTATGGTTATAGCTCAAATCCCAGAGCTTCTTCACCATCCTCATATAAGATGGACATGCTTGACCCACTCATATAAGATGGACATGCTTGACCCACTCATATAAGATGAATATGCTTGACCACTTTAAGTCTTGATATGATGTTAACATATAGACAGAAATACACTACAATCCAACTTCTTTGATTGGTCAAAATATTTACTGTACGCATCCGCGGACAAGCCAAATAATTATCGCCGCAGAAGTGACGTTACAAGTTCTGTATGTCATCAGATTGATTAGTGACAAGTCAACCAATTTCCTTGAGATCAGATTCTCTCTTTAAATAGTTCTTTACTTGATTTATCATGTGTACACAGACTAATGAATAATTTTCTTGAAGTATTTAGGAAAAAATGGTATAGTTGAGTTTTAATCATTTACAGTATTTTTGAGAAGTGGTGAATTGACAATTTAAATGAGAGTTCTATATTCTTGTCCACTGTATAAAAGCTATATGGGGAAATAGAATTCATGTCTATTCCTGTGTCTTAATACAAAATCAGTGTGACCTTCCTTGATAATCATCAAATTAATCATTTCAGCTGCAAATTTAATCATTCCAGCTGCAAATTTTATCATTGCATCAAGGGCTCTGTCATATCAATTTGTAGATTGTGTATTTAAAGATTAAAAATTGACCATGGCTGTTGTCATACGCTAACTGCAGGTACATTGTACTGTACTGGAGATGCATGTTGTGGTGTACCAGTGGGATTCTTTGTTGTCCCTATGTCGATAGCTATTGTTAAAGGATTAGTTCAGTGGTCAAGCAATGTTTATCTTCTATGAAAGAGGACTTCAAAAGAAACAAAATGGTGAAGAAAGCATTAAAAAAACTTTTCCGTTAAGGATATTCAAGTTTAAAGTTTGGTTTCACTTTATTTTACAGATTGTATTTAAAAGCAGTTACCTATCCTTAAACCATACTATATATTGTCATTATTTCCATCCTTTGTTTTATGTACAGTGTACTTATCATTAAAACAAAAATTAAAAAAAATGTATTTCATGTAACAAACAATACATCCTACCAGTTTTTAATAGGAGTGAAAACAATAATGATGGGCCTCCCCCCCCCCCCGCTCCCCCATGGGCATTTTTACCCTGGTTTGCTCTAATCAATAGCCTATACTAAAACAAATAAATACATAATTAAAACTGTAAATAAAACAAACTTAAGATATATGTAAAAAGCTTGAAAAAAATCATGAAGTCAAATTAAAAGCAGCCTTAAAAAGATAAGTTGACATATTGATATAAAATAGCATGATATATAGGACTACTATTTTTCACATTGTAAATATAATGGAAAATGCCAAACTTTGTATAAATTGATGAGGGAAACCACCCTTGATTAAATCAACACTTTTTCTCTGCCCTCCCTTACTGTACTGTTTAGAGAACAAAAAATAACATCCGAGTTTCATTGCCAAGGGGTCTCTCAAAGTTCGTGAAGAATACATGTTCAAGGCTACCTTTTTACACGTAATTGATACAATAAGGAACCTTTGACAGAGGCACTGTTATCATGATTAAATTTTAAATTGTCTTTTTAAAGTTGGTGAAATTCAAGGCCAAATTTTTGCAAGACCTTATCAAAATATTCCTTGCTGGAGAGGTATGGTTTCAGGTGGAAAAGTAGGCCTCAGGCCAATCAATAGAGGAAATTTCATTTTCGAGCCAAAATAAAGACAAGCGAAGGGTTAAAGGTACACAAAAGGGTTCAACTTGGCTTAATAACATTGCAGAAAATTGCATCTGAAGCTACAGCACATTAAAAATGTATTGAGAGTATGTAAGGGTGGGAATTAAATGTGTGTGTGTGTCGGAGAGGGAGGGGGAGGGGAGAGTTTCAAAATTTAAACTTGCCTATCAAAAGTGGGGGGAGATTATTAAATCACACTAAGATACACAAAATTACCCCAAAAATAGGGGGGAGGGGGTGGGGGTGGCAAATGCCACCATGAAAGTATATATGATTATTTTGAAGTATTGTCCTTGAAAACAGTCTCACCGTATTTGATATGTTAGAGAAAAAACTATACATAATAAACAAACAATGCTAATCCCCTTGGTGGTATGGCATGCCTTAAACCCTTTATGGCATGCCTTAAACCCCTTGGTGGTTGGCATGCCTTAAACTTGGTGGTATGTTTTTGGCATGCCTTAAATTTGGTATGGCATGCCTTAAACCCCTTGGTGGTATGGCATGCCTTAAACCCCTTGGTGGTATGGCATGCCTTTAGTGTATTTTGACTGGTTTTCGATAGAAATTTGAATCTTAATATATCTTAATAATCCCCAATGTTTTTAATGTTCAGCCATCCCTGCCTCTTTGATCATGATGTACTTATTTCACAAACCAGGTTTGCACATTTTGCAAGGTTTTCCATCCTTGTACTAAGGATGGCATCATTTGTCAGATACATTGTAATTTTAACAAATACATCAAAAGCACAATATAAGAAGCATCTACAGATTTAAATAAAAGTTAATTACTTTCTGGGCATGGTTTTTACATTGCACTCCCTAGATAACTAACATTGTTGTTTGTTGGAAGCACCTCTACTTTGGAAAATGGGTACTAAAGCCAGCACTTACAGACAGCCTAGCTGGTAAGGCTCAGTAGCTTGTTCCAGATCGTTGCTAATAAAAACTTTCTGATGGTATAAAAAATATTGTACAATTCTAAATAAAAGGTTTGACTTGAAGAAGTTAGAGAAGTAAAAAAACACATATGAAGCTGCTGATTGATGAATTTAAAATTAAAACATGAAATATTTATAGAACTCCCCCTCTCCCCTTCCCCGTCTCCTACACTTTTGCTTCTAACCTCACAACATACCCAATCAAATATATGCTTCTTATGATGGTGTTCCCACCTAATCTTCGGATCATGATGTCTGGGAGATAAACCAGCTCCACGATTGTATAAAATTCATGTGTTCTCACATGAGTATGAATGAGCTCACAATCACACCCACTGCAGACAATCAGATTTGCCAATTTTTAGCTTGACTATTTAAAGAATAGAGCTATTCTACTACCTACCCTGGCGTGGGTGTTAAAGTTTTGGTTAAAGTTTTTATAACTTAAGTACATTCATGTGACTAGAGGACATGGATACTGATCAAATGAGCATGATCGGCGGGTTGTGTGTGCATGCTGATTAGCTTATTTGCATAACAATGAAAATATTTGTCAGGTTAAAGTTTTTGGTTAAAGTTTTTGGTTAAAAGTTTTCATAACTTATGAATGGTGTACATTCATGTGACTTGGCATAGGGGTAGAGGACATGGGTACTGTTCAAATGAGCATGATTGGGGGGTTGTGTGTGCATACTAATTAGCTTATTTGCATAACAATGAAAATATTTGTCAGAATAAAGGTTTGTTTAAAGCTTTTGGTTAAAGTTTTCATAAATCTCTACAACCAAATCAAAACCAACTCTCAAATTACACCTCCATCTTTACTGATGGCTCCAAGGAAGGCAACAAGACAGCTGCTGCTGCCATCATCCAAGACATCACCCTCAGTAGCAGACTTCCTGACTACTCATCCATCTTTTCAGCTGAGGCTAAGGCCATTCTCCTCGCCCTCAACCTTATTGAGTACTCTCCTCTCAGCCACTTTGCCATTTTCTCCGATTAAAGGCTGTTCTTACTTTATTACTCAATCTTAAATGGAATAATCTTACATGCCACCTCCTCCTCCGGAAACTCTTTTCTCCCACCCTCTGCAGGAAAAGTGTTCTTTTCTTCTGGATACCCAGCTATGTTGGCATCCCTGGCAATGACAGGGCTGATGCAGCCGCTAAGCTTGCCCTCAACCTCCTCCCTACCCCTTTCCCCAAAACCCTTTCTGACATCAAACCGCTTATCGCTTCCCTTGTTTGTGCCCGCTGGCAAACCTCATGGAACTCCCAAATTGATAACAAACTCCATGTTATCCAGCCCACAATCCCGATCAAATCCATCATCAACAACCTCTCTCGTATTGACAACGTTCATATTACCCGTCTTAGAATTGGTCACACCCACCTCACTCACTCCCACCTCCTTATTGGTTCCCCCCAACCCCTCTGTACCAATTGCCACTGCATCTTCACTATTTATCACATTCTCCTTGCTTGACCCCTGTACAACCTTCCTAGAGCTTCCCTCGCTCCCCACAACTCAATTGCTGAGTTCTTCCAGAAAAATCCTCCGGATAAAATTATCCCCTTCCTTCATCATGCTTTCCTTTACAACCATATTTAATTCTCCTCTTCCACCCCCTCTCTACTTTGTTTTTGTTTCACCCATGCACCTCCTCTCTCGATCACAGCTTTCTGACTTTTGTTCTTGATTTTCTCTCATTCTTCCCCTGTTTATTTTCCTTCCTACCTCTAAAATGATCTGACCTCTCAGGCACAATTTGACCCTCGTTGTCGTGGTGCCATTAAGACCTCATCAAACAAACAAACAAACAATCATAACTTAAGTTATGACTGGTGTACATTCATGTAGCTTGGCATATGGGTACTGTTCAAGTGAGCATGATTAGAGGTTGTGTGTGCATACTAATTAGCTTATTTGCATAACAATGAAAATATTTGTATCTATGATATCTCTTAATTGTAGTGGATGTGGGGATTTTGTTTGCACATTATCTACACTTAATGATGAGGTGAAGTGTGTATATTAATTAGGTTACAGTATTTGCATAAAAATAGACTTTTGTACAAAATGTTTAACATTCATGAGCACATTACTTAAGTTATGAATAGTGTACATTCATGTAACTTGGCACAGGGGTAGAGGACATGGGTACTGTTTAGATAAGCATGAATGGGCGGTTGTGTGTGCATACTAATTTATAATATGTCTTAAATTAAAGCGGGAGTGGGGATTTTGTTTACACAAATGATTATACATGTGAAGAGCATTGTCCACACTTAATGGTGATGTGTAATGTACATATTGATTAAGATTATTTGCATAACAATAGACTTTCTTAGAAATATTTAACCTGAGATAATTACTTGATACAATTGTAGGTGTCATTGGTACTGTTCAGTTAAGCATGATTGGGAGGTTGTATGTACATACTAATAAGCTTATTTGTATAACAATGAACATTTTTGTATCTATGATATCTCTTAATATAAAGTGGGAGTGTGGATTTTGTGTACACAAATGATCATATATGTGAAGAGCATTGTCTACACTCAATGGTGAGGTATAGTGTGCATATTGATTAGGTTAATTGCATAACAATTTTCCCTCAACTTTTCAGCTGGTAAATTATAACTATCCTAAAGTAGATTCTTTTCAAGTACTTTCCTAGTGTATCCAATAGTTTTAATCCCCCAAATCACAGGGAAAAATATGAAAGAATACATCAAGACTGAGAATTTAAACAAATGAGACACAACTTTTGACTTAAAAATCTTCTTAATGGATTAATTTTTTTGGAATGCTTCCTTCACCATTTTGTTTGTTTGTTTCTTTCTTAGTCCTCCTTCATATAAGGTAAATTAACTTGACCACTAAAGAAATCCTTTGAGATAAATAGAGAGGGTAGTTAGGTAAATAAATGACTAAAGAAATAACAAATAATTGCATTATGCCACAAGGATACATTGTTAATATTTTAATATTTCATTGACATGGGCAAGTCATAGGCCTCTCCTTTCATTGTGACTCAATGGATAAATGAAAAGAGGTGTTTCGTTTATAAAGATTTCTTTCATGTTTTCTGAGTTACTGGGTGAGGTAATAACCTCACCCAAAATGTCTGATACAACTCAAAGATATTTTGAGGCTTGCAGTAAAATGTGAAAATCTAAAGAAAGGGAAAAAGTAAGTGCATCCTTCCAAAGCTCATGTAATTTGAAATAACTTCCCTATTAGCCCTATTAACGGCATATATGTCCATCAACAAGCCCATTGTTTACGCTAGCTTTGAATAGTGAGCATACTGTCCTTCCAACAGTTCTTGTTTATTGTGAGAATGCTTGCCAGATCAGATTGCAGTCACTTGATCTTGTTCCTAGATGTGTGGTGGCCCAGGTCAGAAAACCAGATCCATCGATGAGATGGAATTTAAAAAAAAAGATGATCAGTGACCTGCGATTATGTTACTGTATGCAATATCCTGTTACTGTATGCAATATCCTGTTACTGTATGCAATATCCTATTATACTGTGTAAATATGGCTGTACCAATTTGTTTTTGGGAAGGGAGAGGGGGGGGGGGGGGTTGAGTGGGGAAACCTTCCATTTAACCAAATGGAAATTCAGCCACTAAATGTTAGGCTATCAAACGAAAACACACAGCCCTATTTATAACTTGTGTATTTCCTAGGAACACCTACTGTAGTTTGCTTCCTTTTTTTTTTTTTTGCTGGTTTTTCAATGACCCACATTTCCACTTTTGATTGATTCATGCTTCACGATCTAATCATCTATAGTGAGTCAGATCGTGGGCTGGCATTCAAGTGAGAATACATTAAAAAAAAATGGTTCTACAATCATCAAGGTCTATGGTCAGGAGATCAGGATCCATAGATCGGGATCCAGAGAAAAGTGAGAACACATCCACAGAAATAAATATGGGGGACACTGTACAGTGAACGCTGTGTAATTTTAGATGAGTGACTAATCAACAAGCCTTTCAGCAATGGGTCTGAAAATAAAAAGCACCCAATTATATTTCTTCGTAAAGGTGAACTCTGGGGGGAAAATGTAATTTGAAACATTAAGAGGCTGCTCTTAAAATCCTTAGTCTTAAAATAGTACCCAGATCTTTGTTTTGATTAATGTTTTACGTATCTTCTTGAAAATAGCTTATTATCATTCGAGAGCAACATTAAAAGCCCTGCTGTATGTGAAGGCTCATTGATTTTTGTTATTAGTAATGTTTCTTGAAATATATATTACATAGCTTTTAAAAAATAGCTAATTATCATTCAAGAGTGTTAAAGCCTTGCTCTATGTTAAGTTACTGTGTATTGATTTGTCAGTAGTTTCATTTTCATCTGAAGTTTTTAGCAATACAGAATCTTTTAGAGATTACTGTATAATCAATTGCAGAAAGTAATTAAAGGGAATAAGTATTGTTAGTAATGTAATGAACCCAAAATGCCCATTCAAGATTAGTAACAGGGATTTGGTGTTATTTTGCACATTGTAGGAGGAGTGCTTCGACCTCAGCGCACTTGCACTTAGAAGTAGCTACAGTGCTTGCGTGCATTTTTCATAGGTAGCCAACATAATTTAGAGTATATGTAATGCACTTATCAATTGTGTGACTCAACCCTACACCCCCAGACTAGGTGAGTCATTGCACCAAAGTGGTTGGACAAAACATGTACGTTGATGCACCCCTCAGTCTCTTAGGTGACTGACATTTTTTTGTGAAATGACTTACCCAAAATCAATCACCTCTGTACAAAGTCAAAGGGTCTGAAGTAAACGACCCACTCCAGAGTCACTCTGGTGACTGACAATTTGGTACAATGATGCACATGAGTCACTATTTCATATGTCAATGACTCACCTTTGACTGACATTGCCGGGATAGTAGGGGTGAGTCATTCAACTGACAAGTGCATAAGACAGCTCTTAGAATCATAAATCTTAAAATAGCACTCAGATCTTTGTTTATTTTTAGTATTGTTTCTTGTATTAAGCATTAACATAAGTTAATAATAGCCAACTATCCTTCTACTGTAGACTGCTACAGCATTATTAGACCCATGCTCTACTGCACAGGTTTTTTAATTAATTATCTTCCAAGGGCCATCATTTCACAACAGCCTCAGGTCATGGGCCAGTCGCGTGGCAAAACCAGCGTCATGTGACAAACAAAACCCGTCAAAATAACCCCTGAATACAAAAAAAACTGAGGGCGTGCGTGATAAGAAAGATGTATGCCAGATGTCGGTGGTTTTCTTATAAATCTTCCTTTGACAAGCTGCTAGTCTGCCCATTTTAGAGCGGAACTAAAGATAACATTTGCTTGATAAACCATGATGTTATAGTGCGCTGATCTGCCTAGGAAAAACCTAAAATAAACAAGTATTTTGGGATTTTTACTGATCTCATTAAGATTTGTTTTCCTGCTACGACTATTGTTCGCGGGCCAGAGTGAATTGTCTGGTAGGCTAGATTTGGCCCGCGGGCCGCCTGGTAAGAATCACCGCTCTAGTGTATGTGAAGTTCCACTGATTTTCTCAGTGAAATTTCATCTGAGGTTTTAAAGTTCAAGATCTTTTAGAGATTATAATCAATTGCAGAAATAAAGGAAGTATAAAGGAAAATGCTCCTTCAAGATTGGGTGTTTTTTTGCACGTTCTATATTGTTAAGAGGAGAGGAGATCGACCCAACTCTGCAGACTTGCACTCTGAATTATGTACTCCAACTACTTCTGTGAAATCTTCATGTGTAGCGAACATAAATGTATGGTATATTCTCCATGTACTGTAAAACCCACTTGAAAAAAATGATGCAAATGTTCTTATATATAACTTGTGCTTGTAAATATTGAAGATTTTTTGTATATCTCAATATTTGCATTTATTCATATAGTTACAGTATATCATATAGGCCTACACAGTATATAATCATTTGCATCATTTTGGTAGGTCTTATCATGGGGTTATAAAGACCTACCTAATTCCGGGTCTGTTTTGTGATTCCTTAAAACTTTCAACATACACGTATATATATATATATTACTGCACATGTGTATTATACATGTAGATAATGTCAACAGTTATTATAAGTTACTCTCAAAATTAATTAATTTGAAAGTACTTTTGAACATGGAATAAGCATCTCTTTATAACTTTTGTGATAAAAATTGATATATTTAAATTACTACAGAATCTACTAAAATCATGAAAGACAACAAATCTTATCAAAGTTGATAAGCTCTCATAAAAGTAAAGGAACAAACTGAAACCACTCTGCTCTCGAAATGAAAAAATGAAATTGTAAATTTTCTTGTCATGCCAGAGACTATCAAAATAGTACTTGTTGCTTCTTTCCAGGTGCCCAACAGTCGTAAGGCACAGTAGAATATGGCAGTATAGTTTTAAAGGAATATTCCCATAGATTTTCATTTTTTCATATACGATAGAGACAAATTTTTGAAACAAACGTGGTGAAAAAACTATGTTAATATCTTATTCTGTTTAGAAGTTACAAAATTTTATTAAAGTATTTTGAATTTGGACAAAAGTGACTGATTGGAAACATCTGTGATGTTATAGAGACAATTTTAACAAGACATCATGATTTTGATTTTTGTCTCGTTGTAAATGTGATGTACACCAAGAAAAAACCAAAATGTTTTCTTGTAAATTATATATTCCACTATAATAAACCAAAAGTGCTGTTCGATAATGTAAAAAAGTGTGATTAAATTGATAAGAAATACATGCCAAATACTAGCTTGTTATTGTCACTCACACTACGAGTTAGTGATTTTCTGACCCAGGTCCATAAAGAAAAGGAAAAAAAGAATATTAAGATTTTGTCAGAGCAGGCAAGAAACCAAACCATAGTTCATGCTAACTAGTTGGACGAAAGTACTTGAAATCAGGGATTTATTATTTGGGATATCAAATCCCTTTTGAAATGGTATTTTAGCAGTATAAGCAAATATAAATGTATTAAACCATGAGAATTATAGCAAAAGAGTAGTTAAAATACTACAGCACAGCTTGAATTTAAAAAAATTTGTTATTTCCGAATTTTTAAACGTTAAAAATCCCTCCGATTTTCATTATTTTTTGCTCAAATTATTTCTTAAAATATCAATGGATAGTATTTTCAACCCTTTAATTTATCTGCCTGAATTGTGTGTATTGAAACCGTTTTCTACTGTAACCAAGCTGTAATTACCATTAAAAAAACAGCAAGTTTCAGCTCATTATATATTTATAAATCCGAGTGGGCAGAATACGTATAGAAGAGAATAAGCGACTTTTTGCGAGGCTGGGAACTGACTCTCCTCGCAATTGACTGTATTCAGCTTTCACCATGCATTTATGATATTTAGAAGGATTTCAACAAGCTGCCTATTGACAATATTTTAATGGTGATTACTTAACCTCTTCAAGACCAATTTTCACCTGTCGGATGAAAGAATTTACCTGATTGTTGTATATCATTTCCTCAAGGTGTGACTCAATGTCATTTTTGTTCGTTTGTGGTAAGATTTAATGGTATTTTCCCAAAAAGTCATAAAAAGATATACAAAAAAATCTTTGTAAATTTTATTGTCAAGTTGTCACACCAGAGACTGTCAAAATTGTACCTGTTGCTTCCTTGTCTGGTGCTCAACATTAATTTAGATGTGAAGCTTTAAGTGGAAGAAAAGGGGGGAAATAAAATCCTATTTTCTTAATGTCTTGGTAAGAAATCCCTATGAGAAACTTGGCTATCTTGTAATTTCTTCAGAAATATTTGTAAGTTTTCATGCCATACTTTGTGTTTACCAGATTGCACTTTCAACCTTTTTTTAAGTGACAATGTTCAGCTTTCACCATGCATTTGTCATATAAACTATGACATTTAGAAAGGATTTCAGTAAGTGGCCTATTGACAATATTTTATTGGTGTTTACATAATGTATTAAAGACCAATTCAACTGAAAGAGTTTACCTTATTGTTTGTGTATCATTTCCTCAAGGTGTGACTTGATGCCATTTTGCAGGGTTTGTGGTAGGATTTTATGGTTTTTTCCCAAGATTTATCGCCATTCACTTAGAAAAGAGAGGCTTTGTTAGCAACGGAGTGAGTCATGAAAGAGCTTTGGGGAAATGGGATTTACCCTTTAGTTCATCATTGATTTGTTCGATTTTGTTTTGTGTGTGTGTAGGGGTATGTTCTGTAGTTGAATAGGGATGAGATGAATTTAAAATTAATTCCTTTGTAAAGAGTACCGTTTGTTACTGTATGTGATATACAATACATTATGCTTCAAGTTATTAAAGGTTAGCAGAGTATTTTAGAGTATATTTGTGCATTGATTGGAAATGTGTCATGTTTGACTTTGTTCTATATGTGAAATTGTGACAATGTGAGTTATATTCTGTAGATAAATAGGGCTTAAAATTAATTTCATTGTAAAAGAGTTGTTACTGTGTGTTGTATACAGTATCTTATTCTTCAAGTCATTTAATGGTAAGCAGAGTATTTTAGAATGTTTATATTTGTGCATTGATTGAAAACGGTACTCTTTACAAAGGAATTAATTTAAATTCATCACATCCCTATTGTGATATAAACATGTCCATAGATCTTTAAAGGAATATTCCCATGATAATTTTATTTTTTCATATATGATAGAGAAAATTTGTAGAAACAAAGTGGTGGAAAAAAAACTATGTTAATATCTTATTCCGTTTAGAACTTGTAACAAATTAAAGGGTAGAAAAATGTTCTTAAAAACACCTCGTACTGTATATGTCCTTCAGCTTGGTGATGTCATCAAGGCAATTCCAGCACAGTTCTTATATATTTCTTATCAATTTAATCATAGTTTTTTTTACATTATCAAACATTTTTGGTTCATTATAGAGATAGGGTAAAATATACAATTTACAAGACAGCATTTTGTTTTTTTCTTAGTGTACATCACATTTTCAATAATAAAAAAAGTCCAAATCACATTCTAAAAGAAACACAAAAGACGGTTTGTTGAAATTGTCTCTTATGACATCACAAATGTTGCCAATCAGTCACTTTTGTCCAAATTCAAAAATACTTCAAAAATTAATAACTTCTAAATGGATAAGATATTCCACTTTGTTTCCAAAATTTGTCTCTATCATAAATGAAAAAATGAAAATCCATGGGAATATTCCTTTAAAAGGTTTAGCAGAATAATTTAGTGTGTCTACATTTGTGCAATCACTGAATATGTGTCATACTGTATATTTTAGGGAACAACGTTTTGTTGAAATTGTCTCTATGACATCACAAATGTTGCCAATCAGTCACTTTTGTCCAAATTCAAAAATAGTTTGAAATTTTGTAACTTTAAACGGAATAAGATATTAACATAGTTTTTTCACCTCTTGGTTTCTAAAAATGTTCTCTATTGTATATGAAAAAATGAAAATCCATGGGAATATTCCTTTAAAAGATTAGCAGAGTATTTGAGTGTTTCTGCAATCACTGAATACGTGTCATACTGTCTATTTTAGGGAACTGAGGTAAGTGTCCTGAAATTATATGATGTTTAATGAAAATAAGTGAAACTTAGATAGAGCCTTATTGTTCTGTGTCTTATTAAAAAAAGAGTGATTTAACAATGTTTTCAGCATTTCTTGCTGTTTAAGTGTCATCTTCAAACTTCAGGAATAAAGTAAACATTAATTCTCCTTGTGAGTCTGCATTTAAACTTACAACGAAACCGCCTTTGTCATAGACATGAAGAAACTTGAAGAAGTGCTATTAACTGAAAGGCTAATGTTGATTCAAGTTTTCTATCACTCTTATATAGTGTGTACATTTGATCAAAAGCAAGCATGCTTATAGATCTTGAGAAGTCAACGTTCATTCTTGAGTCAAGACATTTCTTGGGCTATCTCTGGCTCTTTCAGGTTTTTTTTCATAGAGATGTGAAATTTACAGTTTACAGTTTATTTGGGTACAAACTCATCACCCTTCTTTTTTGAACCTCTGTGTTAAGTTACAGTGGAAGAATATTGTGATAATCAAAGTCAAATTAAATACAGTTCTCAAAGCAGATATTACCATGTGCCTTAGAAATATTGATCATGATACTGCTGTCAGGAGCATCCTGGAAAAATGGAAAATAGCTGCAGCCTGCAAATAAGTCAAATCTTGAATACTTTTGTTTGTCAGTTTGTTACAAACAATGAACAAAAGTAAAAAATTAAGAAACCTAATGCTAACCTTAATTTTGAATAACTTTTTTGCTCCAGTAAATCTTACTTTCAGTTGTGTAGAGGGATTTCATCACATGAATTTTAACTCATCTGGAAGCCATTTTGCAGGGCAGTGGCTTCGTTGCATTTTACATTTCTTCACATGGCCCGGTCACATCACACGTACAACAAACATACTACATGCTAACCTACCAGTACCAATTCTGCAAATTTTACTAATTGAAGTTTTTTTTTGTTTGCCTCTGATTTTACTTCATATTTTCCTTAAGTTTTATATATTCACTGGGTATACGAAGAGTAACTTTTACGTTAATGCCAGCTAATTGTTCATTATACTCAGACACAGCTACCTTATATAAAGTGCTTGTTGCAAATCCAAGTGTGAACCGTAGGTTGAAATCCATCGCTTCGTACGGCAGAAACCCACTGTGAACACCATTTATGATCAGATGGAAATCGAGAAAATGTATTTTTATTCCCCTGCACACATCTATTAGTGAACCAATCTATTGGTGCAACGAACAGCCATAGCAAGATTCTGGCATAATTATCTTACAAAAATAATTTTATTTAACAACATGGAAAAGTATGTAAGTTTAATTAAGTGTACAGCAGATGACAAGTGTTTTTTCTCCGACAAAATGGCGATGTAAACAAAGTCATGTGACCTCATGACGTCAGCAGAAATGCCCAAATTTAAATGAAAAGGGTGAATATTTCATGCAATGCTATTCAAGGTAGACTTTTTTGTGGTTTACTACTTTTTTTCCATTTTTTTGGGACAACCCTATTTGCCATGATACCCTTTACTATGGGTCAGTACTCTTGTAGTACTGCCTTTGAAACAACAATGGTATAACGGTAATAATTTCGCCAGTGCACCACAACTGGTTATCAAAGGCCGTGGACATTGACTTTGGTTGTCTATGTTATGTCCGTACTTCCTACCTGTGTTCTCGTCTGGGTTGTATTAAGCGTTTCGTGATAGCATTGTTACTATCGTAACTGAATACGCAGGCGGCGACCCCGTCATTGTAATTGTGTGTTCACTCGTCGTCGTCGTCGGTAGTAATTTGTTTGGAAAGTGTTTTTATCATGTTTTTCTAAGCTGATTTCTGTTTTGTAAAAGTTAAAATTAAAATTTGCTTTTTGATTATGACTTTTTTCATCTTTCTGTCTAATTGGGAAATTTTATTTTTAAAAGTCTGGAAGATTGTGCTATTTTCTTTTAAAACTATTATAGCGAAGGATTCCATCAAGTTTATACGATTGATGATGGCATCAGTGGCGCAGAACATGTCTTTGGAATGAATAGGACTGAAAATCTGTTGATTTTTATGAATTTTTTTGAAATTGTTTGTATCGACTTAAGGTTTAACTAATCCTTGAAATTGTATAAGATGAGCAACTACTTTTTAGCTTTCAATTGTAAACCATGATTGATGTTGATGCTAGGTATAGGAAATGCAAGTGACATTTTCATGTAACCTTTGAATATGAAATAGCATTAGATTTCTCCATTTTGCTTTTTTTAGAAATTCCCCCGAGTCGGAGTGCTCATACAAATATACACAGCCGCCAGAATTGATTTCGGCGAGCCAACACAAGAGGCTTATTCCTAGCTCATCACCCCATCTCATTCCCACATGTACGATCACAGAGCATGAGTCTTCCAGGTCTATGAATCCAGCTGCAGCCAAGTACGGGGAGCTTGTTATTTAGGGTAAGTTGTATTCATTTATGTGTGTATTGGAATAACTGGCATTTAAACTTTGTGCTACATTGGTTGAGCTGTTATGTCATTGATGCTCTGGTATTACATGCTGTTAAAACAACATAACAAGATGATGGGCTATGAAAAGCCTAAACTAACACCACCACTACCACCACAACAACAACAACAACAACAAAATCTAAAGAGTTAGTAAAGAACTTATCAATGTTGACTTAAAAATTGTGGACAGAATTGGAGCTAACAACCCACTCAGGCAAACCATTCCACTCATTAACAACTCTTTGCAAAAAGCTAAAACACTGAATATCTTTTCGAGAGAACTCTGGTCAACTTCAAACTGTTACCATGTTTCACATGAGGATTAGCTGAAACATGGAAGAAATAACAGAAAGTCAAAGCATCACTACCAGATAGAAATTTAAAAACCTGAATAATAGCTCCACATACTCGTCTCAACTCAAGAGTGGTCAAACCAAGAATTCACAACCAAAATTCATAAGAGAGATTCCTTACTTGGGGATTAAGTCTAGTGGCTCTTCACTGAACCTGCTCCAAAATGAACTTATCTGTCTCATAAAAGGGACTCACAAGCCTGAATAGCATACTCAAGGTGATGATGCCTGACTAACTGCTTATTCACTTGGTTGGATTCGTCACCAAGGTCATCAGACCGCATAGTAACTGTGCTTTGATTGAGTGAAAACAAAGCGTAGCGCAGATTTTAACAAACTTGCCGAAAAAAATTTTTTTCTTAAAATATTGACTAATCAACATTCCAACATAATCTACAATTCTTTAAGACAATGTATGATGGTGATCAATTTGCATTATGTGGAGTTGTTTTGTTGAATTTTCGGTTAAAAATATATCACTGTTTTGGTCAATTAGAAATTTTGGCTACATCCAAATTTGTGTGTTTAACATGCAAATACCCAGCAGGAGTACCAGTAACATGTACAATGCCCGATCATCTCAAAAAATCAATATAAATTTTAATTAGATGTTATATTTCACTGCACAATCAACTAATGAAGCATCTAATTAATGAAAATGGAGTTAAATTAACAATTGGTAATAGGAAAATTTTGTCCGACTTTGCATACCCATGAGCTCAGCAGACACAGACTTGCCGTTCGTGTAATGCGCAAAGCTTTGTTTTCACTCCAGCAAATGACATCATTTCCCGGATGTGACGTGGCACCAACCAAGTGATACAAATTAAGAACAAAAAAAGCAATCCATCAATTGTTAAATAGTGAGTGATTTTCATTATTGTCCTAAAGGATAAGTTCAGTAGTCAAGCAATTATATTTTATATGAAAGAGGACTTCAAAAAAAATAAAATGGTGAAAAGAGCATTCAAAAATCTTATTTCATTGAGGAGATAAACAAGTTTGAAACTCTGTCTTATCTGTGTAAAAGTGACTGGTGTAGTAAGTCTAATATCCAAATTTTATTACATTTTTTAATGCTTTCTTCATCATTTTGTTTATTTTGGAGTCCTTTTAATATAAGATGGACTTGCTTGACTCCCGAATTAAGCCTTTAAAATAAACTGTTGCAATAATAATAATCATAATTTGATGATGATGACAATGATACAATGACCATAATGACATTAATAACAATAATAAAAATTTATATAGCGTTTTATGTTTACAATCATATTCAAAAAGGATTTACAATGAACATAACAAATAAAACGTAAAATACCCCAACATCCTAAAAAAAAATGATCTATTGAAATAATTTTAAAAAAAAGAGTTTTGAAGAAGTTTAAGAAATGTTGATTGATTTTCTCTTTGTCTAGATTGGAAGTTCAAATTTCATTTGAGCATTTTGTATTATATTGAGAGACTTGAGGCAAGATTTCAGGCGAGTGACATCACCTTGTTGAGGGGGAGGGGGTTGGTTGGGGAACCTTGATTTACAAAATCTCCTTGATAAAGACTTCTTTAAGAATCAACTTATCTTGTTTTCTGCAGAAAGTGATGTATTTTTTGGCTACTTACTGTAATATGGAGAGGATCTTACAGATTGTGTTACATTATGATGGGGTCCCTAGATTGCATGCATGTATATTCTAGCACACTTTTCATGCTTATGACGGTGTTGATAACCTTGATATGAATGTTCAAATCAAATATATTTATTTCTAATAATCACTTGATTAATTTTTCAACTACAGTATATCTAGGTGTCACTATCCCTGAAAGCATGGGTGTAGCTAGGGGGAGGGGGTAAACAGGGTCATATGTCCCCTCCCCCCCCAGAAAGAAGTAAAATCATGATAAAAAGGTACAGAAAATAAATTATGTTATTAAGAACCAAATATTTCCATTTGTGAATAATTTTTTTACTGATTTTGATGCAATATTTTGCTTTCTTCATGTTTTTTAGTGGCTTTTAAATCATTTTAGCTATTAATCTTGCTAGACTTGTTCATACACTTTTAAATGCATCAAAGCGAACAACTTGGTGTACAATCATCTGTACCTACTACTGCTAACAATACATTGACCCGAGTCATAATCATGGCTGTCACATTGTAATATTTGCCTCAGTATTCAAAAATTGATTTTCATGCTCTGCATAACATAAAAACAAAAGGAAACAATAGAACCTTTTATAGAATGACAGCTCCCCCAATTCAGTGATACAACTAGAACTCCAGATGGTGTTCATTATTTCATGGTTATGAATGAATGATTCAGCACTTGTATTATTTCCTAATGGGAAAAATAATGATATGGTATTGATACCCTCAGTTTTATAAGATGTTAATGTGGCTTGAGGTTGTGTAAAACTGTGAGTAATCAAAACTTTAAAGTTTGAAGTTCATTGTTGAATCATGGTGGCGATGAAGGACAGATGAAGGACAAGGTTGTCGTTTATACCAGCATAATGTGCCCCTAAGTAGTACCTTATTGCAGGAAAAGTTACATGGTACAGTACTTGAGGAAGGAACAGTTGAGCAGTATAGTACTTAAGTAATGAACTAGAACCTCTTTGATACTGTGTCATGGTCCAGACCCCCACTTTAACCCCTATTTCAGCCAGAAAGAGTTGGGTGGCAAGAATAGAAAGGGGCACTTACAGTATAAGGTATTGTAGCAAGGGTCATGCAGCAAGAATTTGGGGGCACATTAAATACAAATTAGAGGCAGAATCAATGAAACTAGTAGTGTATATCTGCATCTTTTTTGTCTGTAAAAAAAGTAAAAAATGTAGATGATTTGTGAAAGGGGGCAGAGTGGAGGAAAATAGGGGCAGGGTGGAGGAAAATAGGGCAGGGTGGAGGAAAATAGGGGAAAGGTGGAGGAAAATATGGGCAGGGTGGAGGATAATATGGGCAGGGTGGAGGAAAATATGGGCAGGGTGGAGGAAAATATGGGCAAGGTGGAGGAAAATATGGGCAGGGTGGAGGAAAATAGGGGCAGGGTGGAGGAAAACATGGGCAGGGTGGAGGAAAATATGGACAGGGTACAGGAAAATAGGGTCAGAGTAGAGGAAAATATGGGAAGGGTAAGGAAAATTGGGACAGGATGGAGGAAAATACATGTGAGAAGCAGGGTGGAGGAAAATATGGGTAGGGTGGAGGAAAATGGGGCAAGCTGGAGGAAAATAGGAGCAGGCTGGAGGAAAATAAGAGCAGGCTGGAGGGAAATAGGGACAGGGTATAAGAAAATAGGGTAGGGTGGAGCACCCCTCTAAAAAAGCCTATTTGCACTCTTCCAAAATAACTTTATCCAGGTCCCTCAAACCCCACACTTTTGGACTGATATTAAAAGTCATGGTTAAACCACCACATGCCCCCTCCCTCCACCCCTTCCCCCATCCACTCCCACCCACACTTTTTTAATGATGGCTACACCCCTGACTGCACAGCACATATGTGAGACCTCTACATGTTTACCACTGGGCTTCAGGGAGGTGAAAACCTAGATAAATGAAAGTAGATTGTGCTTAAATTACTTTGAACTAAATTTTGCATCTCATTGTACAGTAGATCATCTTTAAACAGTTCAGAGATTCCCCTTTAGGAGAAAAATTAATTTTTCCAAAAAGAAGAAAACCTATGTAAATTATGTAACTTCGAATTTCCATTTACAAGTGCTTTGACCTACAGTTTTAATTAACCTATAGGCGGTCATTGTATGTGCGAAGTGACCAGCTGCCTTGTGTGCATACCTGTTTGTGCAATGCACATTCTCTTTCTTGTTTGGTACTGGATGGTGTGTGCGTTACTTCGATAATCCCCAGCAAAACAGGCCAGAATTTGTAAGTTTGTTATTCAATTTCTCTTCACCGGCATGGTAGATGACTATTTGGGAACCGGATAATTTGTAGATTAATAAGTAAGATTTTTAAAAAGCAAAAATGAAATAAACCTACTTGGTTATAAAATTTCTAGAACCCATACAAGTTTTGTGCCATGGCATTACGCTGTTTAATTGGAGGCATCATGGGTAATCTTCAAAATGGCATTTGAGATTTTCCCCTTTTCAGGGGAAAATAATTTTCTCCTGAAGAGGAGAATCTCCTGAACTGTTTAATATAACCAGAAAGACATGAAAATATACAACTATAAAACCTTTTAATAAGTCAGTGTATATAATTTGAAATCTTGCTGGCAGCCTGTACTTTTTGATTACTTGAATCATCATCAGGTCTCTTTCGTATGACACATATTGTTATCATTGTAAGATAAGTAGTTTTCTTTTTTGACTAAGTACTGAAAGATAGAATATGAGTCTTTCAATATAAGGTGCGATGAACGCGAGAGGTAACAGTGTACACATAAGGAACAAATCTAAAATCAGTAGGTATTGTGTTTACATAATGACACATGATCATCAGAGACTTGTGCATAGAGATTTGATTATAAAGGAAATTTCAACCAAAATTTCTTAAATTCTAGTTGCATGCAAAGGGGGTGGGTTAGGAAGAGGGAGGGGTTATAATTAAAGGGAAGTGTTGTGTTGTGCAGTATGTTTTAGCACCCAACCAAGAAGTGGGGGCATTATTTTTTGGCCAACTTTCCCCTTGCAGTGATGACATCTTGGGGCCTTGGGCACGATGGTCGTAAATAAAACATGTTTGCCTTCTCTTTACATTTGAAATGGTAGCTCTCATAATGTGTTGTCACAAACTCAAAAACAAAACTAATAATAACTGGAAAACTAATGGGAATTTAAAAGGTCAAAGCTGAATCTTGAATATTAATGTCGGAGAGACTTGTCATTAACATTGCTTACAAGAAAGGTTTTTGATGACTTAATGTAACCCAAAATTTAGATGATCCGAGGACTCCTTTAAAGGCCAGTTATTGCCAAACATGAGGTAAATAGATTTAATTTCATTTGTTTTGATTGGTCGAAATACAATGGTCCATTATGTGCATTAAATGTACTGTATAGCGGTACTGTAGGCCAATTAGTAAGCATTTTGGAATCAAATTTACACAGTCACATTTGAATAGTTCTGTCATGACAATATTGATTATTGCATTATAGCGATATCTCTTTTTCCACGACATGAAATATGCCTTTCATGACGTATCGCAATACCAAAAACTAATACTCAGCTAAGAAATTTTTCGCGCAACTAGGTTAGGCTACTTTGTATGTTACAATTCTAACGTTACGGTACTAAATCTAAAAGTCAAGTTTAGGCCATTAAAAACGTGCAAAATAATCGTGAAACATAAAGACGTGCAAAAAATCGTGAAACATAAAAATAAACCAATTAAAAACCGTGCTATGTCACCACACACTGGCACGCACCAATGTAAGTTGGCAAAAAGAACGAAAAAATGGTCCAGATATGCCACTCAGGCTCTCACTTTGATAATTCATGGTCACGTTGGTTGAATTACCAAACACGTTCGTGATGCGTGATGAACGTAATAGTCACACGATCATGTCATCTGCTAGATCTGCAAATCATTTTTTCTTGCTTTCATCATATCATGAAGTAAAATGTAAATCCATGATCATATAACATTAGTGATATTAACAATTTGTGTCGTGAGTCAGTTTTCTTGAAAAGTATTGCGATATATGATTAATCGCGATATTTTTCTCCACAATTATTGATACGTAACTAGATCTTTGTGTGACAGCACTACAATTTATTCATGATAGATACCCTTAAAACAACATCTTTTGTCACAATAGTTTTTCTCATTGGTTCATCAGTTTTAACCAATTCCTCATGAGGAACTCTTATTATTAACTCTTAAAAACCCATGCTGTCGTGACATGACCGATTGGACATGCACTTTTCAAAAAATTATTTTGCTTCATCAAATAAGCTCACAGCAGTAATCCTGGTATCATTTGAAAGAGCTTGAACAGTTTCCGAAAATGTAGCTTTTTGATGGGGTTATGTTGAAGATTTTAAAGATAAAATGGATTGAAATAGAGTAAATAAAAAATTAAATGCACAAAATTGAGCGAAAAAACAATTTTTTGTCAAAAGCATACTTTTTGATGGAGTTATGTTGAAGATTTTGAGAAAAAATGGATTGAAATAGAGTAAATACAAACAAATGCACAAAATTGAGCAAAAAAACGATTTTTTGCCCAAAAGCCTACTTGCCATACTTCCAGACATAGCTTGTGCTTGAAAAGCCATGAACAACTGTTAAAGACATCAAAGTATTCAATTCCGGTTGAATTTTGTCTGCCCCTATCACCAATAGCTTTTTTGGGCAAAAGTTGTCCAAAATTAAATGATTTTTAACCTTTTTAAGACAATTTTTTGAAAAAACTATGGAACGGTGTACATCTACTTCATTCCAAGAATACTGTGATGAAGCTTACATCATGTACTTTGAATTGAAAGCAAAAAGAGCAACTACCCCCTATCTTCATGCTGTTTATTTAACTTTAAAAGCAAACCCATATAGGCAGTTTGGTGTAGCGGATAGTATGCGAGGTAGCAACGTGCACACCCCGGGTTCAATTCCCAGCCGTATGTGCAGCTTTGTTTTTCGAGAGTAATTACAGCAGTGGTTATTATTTGTTTTTTTCTTCATTGTTTTTGCAGGTTTTGCTTTGAATTTTTTTTTTTTTAGAGTGGTATCATTAGAAAGGAAATTTTACAAACAATTTAAATATGTAAAAAATCCTCCATTTTCATTATTTACAAGAAACAATATACAAGCTCAAACAAATTGGCCTAATTTTGCCTAAAATTTGCATATTTACGCGATATTTTTTTTATTTGACATTTTTGTTGAGAAGTTTACTGTCTTAGCATTCATATAAACCAAACTTGTAGCAATACGAAATGAAAGGAAAGTTATGAAAATCAATTTGGAAAAAATCCCAACAATTTTAGTCACATTTTGGACCACCTGGGACTCTTAAGGGTTAATTGGGATAACTGAATATATCAAAAGTTGAATACCAATGTGTGTAATACTATACTTTTAAGCATCATTGTTTGTGTGG
Organism: Chiridota heheva; assembly: GCA_020152595.1. Lineage (NCBI taxonomy): Eukaryota > Metazoa > Echinodermata > Holothuroidea > Apodida > Chiridotidae > Chiridota > Chiridota heheva. The sequence goes on from JAIGNY010001511.1 coordinate 3,441,479, forward strand.
AATATCCTTTTGGTATCTTATGAGCATAGAAAACAGGAAAGTTGGGTCTTACTGTAAGTGGGAATTTTGCCAAAGATAATTTTCTCTGTTGTAACAGGGAGGGAGATGGATGGCATGGTTGAAGTACTTTTTGTAATCCTTATTTGGGTCTTACTGTAAGTGGGAATTTTGCCAAAGATAATTTTCTCTGTTGTAACAGGGAGGCAGATGGCATGGTTAAAGTACCTTTTGTAATCCCTATACTGGTTGGACCATATATCGTCCCTCTTTCCGCATACTGACGAATGTCTTATTTAAGTGATACGAAAATTGACGCGAAATAATGAATTATTGTTTCCGCATACTGACAAATATTGTCTTTGAAGCTTCATGAAATAAGATTTTGCTTCAAATATTTTGTATTGTACTGTAAGTACATTTGTTAAAACATTAGCATTTTCTCTTTCCAATAATATATAAAAGCTTTATAATACGTTTATCAACTTTTATTTCATCAAGCTTCAAAATTTTCCAAATATTTGTCAGTATGCGGAATTAATCATTTCAATTTTGATATTCGTCACTACACAAATGACATTCGTCACTACACAAATGACATTCGTCACTACACAAATGACATTCGTCACTACACAAATGACATTTGTCACAATGCGAAATGAGAGACGATATGAGGAAATATTGTTGGCAGGGAAGAGTATGTTAAGAGTTGAAGTCCTGTTTATAAAAAGGAAGTAAAGGTTTTTGTAGTCCTAAATTTTTGGTTTTGGTGCGATGGCATGAAGAACCTAACTGTATGCGATCATAATGGCGTTTGTATGTCTGTATGTGTGTGTGTGTGTGACGCTAGCTAGTAAACATGATATCTTAAAAACCATACGCCGGATTCATGTCATATGTGGTATACAGATAGCCCATGGTGCGTAGATGTGCCCTATTGTTTTTGGTGATGATGTCATGCATATTAATGAGTAGGTGGGGGCTTAATGTTAATATCTTGAAATGCTCCTATTTTAACAACCACATGTCTGTATTGTTTCATATTTGGTATAATTATGTTGTTAGCTAACATGTACATGTTCATAGTACATGTACCAACACGTTGAATTTTATTAATATGCATAGTGGGCAGGTCTTAACATGATTTTGTTGAAAAGAGCTTGTTAACACAGTATCTCTCAAACATTATACACCGGATTCATGTCATATGTGGTACACAGATAGCCCATAGTGCGTAGATGTGCCCTATTGTTTTTGGTAGTGATGTCATACATATTAATGAGTAGGTGGGGCTTAATGTTAAAATCTTGAAATGCTCCTATTTTAACAACCACATGTCTGTATTGTTTCACATTTGGTATAATTATGTTGTTAGCTAACATGTACATGTTCATAGTACATGTACCAACACGTTGAATTTTATTGATATGCATAGTGGGCGGGGCTTAACATGATTTTGTTGAAAAGAGCTTGTTAACACAGTATTTCAAGAAAGATACATAGGATTCACTTCATAATGGTACACAGATTGCCCATGGACCGCAGATGTGCCTTATTGTTTTTGCCAGCAATGTCATGCATATTAATGAGTAGACGGCTTAATTGCTTAAAGTTCAAATCTTTGAAATAATAATGTTGTTAGCAAGTGTATAGATGTTAATGCGTTAAACATTGTTGAATTTAATTGTGAAATTCCATTCTTATGAGAACTGAGTTATTTGGTTGTCATTGGTATTTTGAACCCATTGTGTAATAACATATGTTATACAATAGTTCATAACTTATAATCCGTACTGTGTGTTGGAACCTCAAAACCTTTGGTTTTCTGGTGGAAAAATTACTTGTTATTTTGGGATATGCTAGACCTTTAAAATTTTTCAAATGATGGCACCATGCTGAATGAACAGCTGATTTGATTAGCAGTCATTTTTGGCAGATGGCAGATGTGAGGTATATATATATATATATGAGCCGCCCATGCAGATGCCTTTTTTGCACCATATTCATAGTGCAGGTGTCTTTTTAAAAAAAATTACTACAATTTGTTTTGTTTTTAAGTCTTTTTTCCATCAATTTGATAGTGCAGGTCCCTATAAAATGTGGTTTTACTGTGTTAATTTTGTACTGCTGCTCCATTTTTACAATATTTTCATTGAATACTCATACTGCAGGTATCAAAATTGACTTCTTTCATTACTGTGGGTATCAAAATTGTATAATTTCATACTGCAGTAACCAAAAAATCTGTCATACTGCGGGTATGTTTTTGGTTGTTGGGCTTAGTATGAAGTGGGCCCCCTGGGAACTTTCATCAAAAAAAGTAAACATTACATGTCTGGAAAGGTTACCAGGTGCTTTGTATTCTTCCTAAACCTGCATTATATTATAAGAGAATTTATTTTATGTATCCCTGCATAATGTGCTTGCAACATTCTCCTGCTCTGGGAACTCCTATTAAACGTGGACTTGGCCCAGTGTGTCCATTACAAACTTAACATCCCACACACTAGTGGGTCTGTGGGAGTCATAATGTGCACATTAAAGAATTAGTTCAGTGGTCAAGCATGTTCATATTATATGAAAGAGGACTTCAAAAGAAAGAAAATGGGGAAAAAAGTGTTCAAAAATCTTATTCGTTAAGGAGACATTTAAGTTTAAAGTTTTTATCATTTCTGTAGAAACCACTGAAATCAGACTAGTTGTGATGTCACAGCCTTAGATTCCTCAGTCTTTTATGTATTTAAAAAAAAAGTTTATTTAATATTTTCACTATTTAAATTATTTTTCCTCAAACTTTTTGCAAGTGGTATGTTATAAATACCCTTCCTAGATTCAGTTTTATTATTTTTTTGACATATCCCATAATTTTTAAGCCACAAAATCGCAGGACAAAATAGGATAAAATACATACAAAGACTGATGAATTTAAGGCTATGACATCACAACTAGTCTGATTTCGGTCGTTTCTACACAAATGATACCAAACTTTAAACTTGAATATCTCCTTAATAGAATACGATTTTTGAATGCTTTTTTCACCATTTTGTTTCTCTTGAAATAGTCTTTCACATAAGATCAACATGCTTGACCCTGAACTAATCCTTTAATGGAATAAGATTTTTGAATGCTTTTTTCACCATTTTGTTTCTTTTGAAGTCCTCTTTCATATAAGATAAACATGCTTGACCACTGAACTAATCCTTTAACGGAATAAGATTTTGGAATGCTTTCTTCACCAATTTGTTTCTTTTAAAGTCCTCTTTCATATAAGATAAACATGCTTGACTGAACTAACTTTGAATAAGATTTTTAAACCTTTAACGAAGAATAAGATTTTGAATGCTTTCTTTCGGAACCATTTTGTTTTTCACCATTTTGTTTTTTTTGAAGTCCTCTTTCACATAAGATCAACATGCTTGATCACTAAACTAATCCTTTAATGGAATAAGATTTTTGAATGCTTTCTTCACTATTTTGTTTTTTTGAAGTCCTTTCATATAAGATAAACATACTAATCCTTTAACGGAATAAGATAAATTTTGTTTCTTTTGAGTCCTCTTTCATATAAGACTGACCACTGAACTAATCCTATAACGGAATAAGATTTTTGAATGCTTTCTTCACCATTTTGTTTCTTTTAAAGTCCTCTTTCATATAAGATAAACATGCTTGACCACTGAACTAAACCTTTAACGGAATAAGATTTTTGAATGCTTTCTTCACCATTTTGTTTTTTTTGAAGTCCTCTTTCACATAAGATAAACATGTTGATCACTGAACTAATCCTTTAACGGAATAAGATTTTTGAATGCTTTTTTCACCATTTTGTTTCTTTTGAAGTCCTCTTTCATATAAGATAAACATGCTTGACCACTGAACTAATCCGTTAAGTAAATGCATCTTATACTTATGATCATGGCACACTATAATTGATGTAAATAAATATTACACCAATGGCTATTCCTCAAAATGAAACAGGATATATACATAACAATTTAATACCTTCCTGTAAAAAAAAGTCTAAAAATTTTTTATAGATGGAATAAAATTACATCACACCTTATTTCTTGCTTATGTTTCGAACTTTAACCTCATTTTTGATGACAAAAAAACCTAAAATTGGTATGATGTTATCTATGTAAAAATATATTTTAAATTTGATTAATCCCTGATACCACAATCAGCAGTTATTACTCTTTCAGTATCAGTATTCCTTTCCTTGTAGTTTTGTTTAAAAAAAGCTGTGGCTTGAAAAGCGAAGGCATCTTTTTTCCTAATTTATGGGAATTATTGAAATAAACAGCTTCTATTTTTAAAATGGATTTCTATTGTCAAAATGGACTGGAGTAGAGCCTTCACATTACCGTTATACCCCTTTTTTGGTTCTTAATACACTCTGTACCAGAGTAGCAAACAAAAAATTAGTTAGCTATTCTGGTACAGAGTTTTTCTAACTGCCAGAAAATGAGTATAATGGCAATGTGAAGGCTTTATTTCAGTCCATTTTGACAATAGAAATCCATTTTGAAAATAGAAGCTGTTAATCGCAGAAGTCTTGTTTTGACACAGGTATCATTGGTAAATAATTCAAGGTATATGGACTGGTGGAGATGAAAGAGCATTAAAATCTGAGCAGAATAGTCTTTAAATCGAGGGTTCTTAATCACATTTTTCCATGGGCCATCATTTCACAACTGCTTCAGGCCGTAGGCCAATCGCGTGGTAAAACCAGCATCATGTGACAAACAAATCGTGTCAAAACAATTCCTGAATGCAAACAAATTTAGAGCGTGCGTGATTAGAAGGATGTATGTCAGATGTCGGCAATTCTCTTATCCACCTTCCTTTGACAAGCTGCGAGTCCAATTTATAACGGAACTAAAGATAACATTTCATTTGATAAGCAGGGATGTTTTAGTGAGCTGAATTGCCTAGGAAAAAACCCAAAATAACGAGTAGTTTGTTAATTTTACCGATCTCATTTGGATTGATTTTACATGCAATGCAATGCATTATATAATGACTATTGTTTGCAGGCCAAATTGGATTGTCTGGTGGGCCAGATTTGGCCCTCGGGGGGGGGGTCTATTAAGAATCGCTGCTGTAAATCGTCACAATAGCACTTATTGTTTGAAAGTTATGACAAATCAAAGTTTGTCAAAATTTTTAGCCTGTGCAAAAGTGATAAATTACAGTATGAACAGGAATACAGGCTAAAATTCTTTAATGTAATTCTTTATATTTCTTTTCCAAATTTCAAACGTTTATGGTTCTCAAGTTATGTTCAACTGTTAAGTAAGGATCATTTAAGGTTATTATGATATTCAATTTCTTGTTCACTGTAACCAACTTCTCCCGTTCAAAGTATTTGGGGGAAGGACAGAAAAACAATACATTAGTACAGCAATTTTCTAGTTGTTCCATTCTGAGGTCACAAAATATTGTGCCTTCTCTGCCCTACCTTCCTCATCTTCTTTTTATTACCTTAATTTCTTTCCCTTATTCACCTTCTCTCCTCCCTTCCCTCTATCCCTTTCCTCTCTGTCCTAACTCAAGCACCTTAGTTTCTAACACCCTCTTGGCACATTTGACTCTGCTGTTAAACATCAACAAACCAAACCAAACTAATATTGTGCAATTTATGCTAATTAGAACCAAACCAAACAAAATATTGTCCAATTTATGCTAATTAGGTATCTAAGTTTAGAAATGCTGTAAAATGGTCCAGTTTTAACCGATTTTGATGGGGCTGTTTGCATGGTTTTTAGTATTATTTTAAACCATTTGTGGACACTTTGTTGCTACCCATCCATATACTTTTAACTTAACTACTCATTCAGTCTGGCAACATGCTTGTTAATGGGAACAATAATGTTCCTATAAATGGGAACATTTTGCTACATGGAAGCTGCCATTTTGTGATATTTCCTATGATCCTTTGCTATCCTAACTTTAAAGCCTTATGCAATGTTACAAATTTGAAATACGTCGGGGAAAATATCTTTGCTTGGGGAAACTTAAAACTCATGAAAATACCTTCATTACTGACATGGCTAAAACTTTTCCACTCCCATTTCATATATGTTCACCACGCCGTTTTCGAAATATTAGAAATAATAGACAATAGAGCTAGGCTTTTTGGCGCGAAGCAGCCGTTTTGAAAATTCAAATGTTTTTTTCAACACAATGATTTTTTAATATTTAAAGTACATACATTAGAAACTATGGCATTTTATTGCAACAACTAAACAATATGGCTGCATGACTTTAATATTCTCGTGTGTTATAAATGTTCCTATTAATAGGCGTGCTGCCGAACTTTCGTTAGAAATGATTAAGGTTGATTTGAACATTCATATCAAAGCTTATCAGTACCATGATGTGCAAAAAAAAATGTGTATTAAAATTTTTTCTAGAGACCCCAGAATAATACTTCCTCACGTTTTGTCTGAGTGCCCCTTTAATCCATTGTATGGATGAGGATTTACTAAGAGATTTGCTTATAAAAAGGAAGTTCAAACAGTGCAGGTGATAAGAAATCAAACAAGTTTGTTTTTGAATTTTCCCTTGGTGTGTGTTTTGTTGAAATATGTGTTTACATGAATGCTTACAGACAGGAAGTGAGGAGATAATTAATTCATGTCAGGACAGATATGTTTTCATGACTAATCAACAGCAAGAAAATGGCAAAACAAATTTAAAATGTTATTATTTTAACTAACATTGTGAATGAAACTTAAAGGTATATGCTCAGATAGCAACATCATGAGCAAATGGTTTAAAACATACTAGAAAACAGAAGGAAAAAGAAAACCATTGAAATCAGTCAAAATATGACAATTTTACAGCATTTTAAAACTTAGATACCTAATTAGCATAAATAGTACAATATTTTTTGACCTCAGAATGGGACAACTGGAAAATTGGCCATGTTAAGATATTGTTTTTCAGTCCTACCCTCAAATATTTTAAATGGGAGAAGTTGGCTATAGTAAACAGGAAATTAGATATTATCATGAACTTTAGCAGGGCTGATTGAGAAGTAGAACCCCAATTGATAGAGAACATTTGGTATTTGAAATTTGGGAAAGAAATCTAAAGAAATACAAGAAGAATTTCATACATCATCACTTGTGCACAGACAGCGATTCTTAATTTTTGAAACAAATTTTACATTTGTCATAACTTAAAATCTACAAGTGCTGTTGTGTCCAGTTAAAGATTGTTCTGCTTGTAATTAAATGCTTATTTATACGGGTAACAAATCTATATCTGTCCATATACCTTTAAAGAAAATACAGCAGTTACAATTCTTATTTGGACCGGAATTTAAAGAATTTCTTGTTTTTACACTTTATCTCACTATTCTCTTTCTTTCAGGGCTGTAATTCTCATCAGGAAAGTGTGTGTGTGGGGTGGGACAAGGGGGGGGGGGGGACATAGCCTTTTATCCAAAGATAAAGAGGGGGCAAGGAAATTTTTTCTCAGAATGCACTGAAGTTTTAAAACATTTCCTAAAAGTGGTGGGGTGGGACATGGCCCCCTGCCCCCAGGAATCACAACCCTGCTTTTTCGTACATGTATAATGTTGCCACCATCATGTTAAAGGAGCTTTCAGTCAAAAAGTGAGAGCGTCTTTTTTGCTTAGTCAAGGGAATTTTGATATAACAAATTAAACACAGGTGAAAAATTTACCAAAGTATTCATAAGAAATAAGTATGATTAATTGCGACATCCGCATCAAAGGTTTTTAGTATCATCTCGTGCACGAAAAGTGTTTGTGGATGTTCTTGAGACTCACGAAGAATCTGCTCTCACTTTTTGTCTGCCAGTTCCGTTAAAAGAACAGTACAGAAGAACTGTGTAACATTTTTGAAATATGTGATTTTAAAGAATGAAGTAATGACTGTTTTGTCGTTTATAGTGGTGATGAATAAATTCTTTAGAAAGTCTTCACGTAAAACAATTGTTTAAAGGGTTAGTTCAGTGGTCAAGCATGTTTATCTTATATGAAAGAGGACTTTAACAGAAACAAAATGGTGAAGAAAAAAAGCATTCAAGAACCTTATTCTGTTAAGGAGATATTTAAGTTTAAAGTTTGGTATCATTTGTATAGAAACGACTAAAATCAGACTAGTTTTGATGTCATAGCCTCAGATTCCTCAAATTCTTTTTGTATTCTATTATATTTTGTCCTGCGATTTTGTGGCTTTAGAAACCATGGGATATGTCAAAAAGTAGTAAAACTGAATCTAGGAGGGGTATTTATAATATACCACCTGAAAAAAGTTTATTAATTAAATAAATTAAATAGTGAAAGAATTAAATATATATTCTTTAAAATACATAAAGACTTTGAATGTTTGAAGAATCTGAGGCTGTGACATCACCACTAGTCTGATTTCAGTCATTTCTACAGAAATGATACCAAGCTTTAATATCTCCTTAATGGAATAAGATTTTGCAATGCTTTCTTTACTATTTTGTTTCTTTTGAAGTCCTCTTTCATATAAGATGAACATGCTTGACCACTGAACTAATCATTTTTAAAAGTGAAACTAACTAAGAACATCTTCCATTTTTAAAATGGATTTCTATTGTCAAAATAGAATGGAACATAGCCCTGACATTTACTCCTCTTTTAGTACTGAATACACTCTGTACCAGAATAGCTAACAAAAAGTTTGTTTGCTATTCTGGTACAGAGTGTATTAAGTACCAAAAAAAGGAGTATAATGGTTATGTGAAGGCTTTATTCCAGTCCATTTTGACAATGGAAATTTATTTTGAAAATAGAAGCTATTTAAGATTCATCATCGTTTAAATACAGATAATGATGTATCTAGATAGAGATGCAGTATAGTTAATTGTTTAAACACAGATAATGATGTGTCTAGATAGAGATGCAGTATAGTTAATTGTTTAAACACAGAAAATGATGTATCTAGATTGAGATGCAGTATACTTATATAGTTATAAGGAGACGAATATCCAGCAAACACTCTTATACATTTTCCTGAGCTGTAGCATAAATATTTTGTATGGTGGTTGAGATCCTCAAGAGTAGCCAGTCCCTAGTTGAACTTAAAGGAGCACTAGACCGATAATTAAGCCCTTTTTTTTAGGGGGGGTGGGGGGGGGGGGCTCCCCCCAAAATCTAAATACTAATCTAGATGAATAAACTCTTTAGAAAGTCCTCACATAAAGCACTTATTTAAAGGATTAGTTCAGTGGTCAAGCATGTTTATCTTATATGAAAGAGGACTCAAAAGAAACAAAATGGTAAAAAAAGCATTCAAAAATGTACTTAATACACTCTGTACCAGAATAGCTAACAAATGGTTTGTTTGCTATTCTGGTACAAAGTGTATTAAAGTACCAAAAAAAGGAGTATAATGGTTATGTGAAGGCTTTAATCCAGTCCATTTTGACAAAAGAAATCCATTTTGAAAATAGAGGCTGTTTAAGATTCATCATCGTTTAAACACAGATAATAATGTATCTAGATAGAGATGCAGTATAGTTATAAGGAGACGAATATCCAGTAAACACTCTTATACATTTTCCTGAGCTGTAGCATGAATATTTTGTATGGTGGTTGAGATCATCAAGAGTAGCCAGCTCCTAGTTAAACCATGGAGATACAAATAGTATCTCTATGGTTGAACTTAAAGGAGCACTAGACCGATAAGTGAGGGCATAAATCCCTCCAAAAATCTAAATACTAATCTAGCACGCAATGATATAGCAATTTTCTAGCTAATATGAATATTCAAGTGACCTTTGTCCTCATGTCGTCCATCTGTGGGCTATGGAGGCATGAAGTTTATCGATCTGTAGTGGATGATACATCTGTGAAAATTGCAAAAACAAGTGCCCTTACTTCCTGGTCTATGCTCCTTTAAACCATGGAGCTACAACCAAAAAGTTTGGTTGATAGCTCCATGATTGAACCCACTGATTCTGAACATTCTTTGTAAATAGCTGAGTTTGATATCTGGTCTATGGAATTTGTTTTGTTAAGTACACTTCCTGCTGGAATGATAACAGTATTTAGAGAGGGGATAAGTGAAGTACATTTCCAACTATAAACATTTTCCTTATTCTTGGCACATTTGACTATGACTGTCGCGGTGCAGTTAAACATCAACAAACCAAACAAAACTTCACTTATTCCATGTAAACTACTGTTATTTTGATGAAGAAAGACTAAATGTACAGTAATTATATTACAAATGATACAATTTGGGACTCCCTTCTATTCAGTAATAAACTTCACACCATCAAACCCAAAGTCGGGACCAACACCCCTCTGCATAGTTGCAAACGCAGGGACGACATCATTGTCACCTGCATCCACCTCGGCCACTCCTCTTTTACTCACTCCTCTCTTACTCACTCCTCTCTTACTCACTCCTCTCTTACTCACTTCCATCTCTTATCTGGCTCCCCTGCCCCACTTGCAACACCGATCTCTTCATCAAGCATATTTTATTAACCTGTCCCCTATACCAGAACTACAGATCTCTTCTCTCCTTACTCTCCTCAATCTCGGACCTATTCGAAAACAATTCTTCCTCAAACATCATTAACTTCCTCCACAACAACAACTTCCTCCGCAACAACAACCTCTCCCATCACATATAATCTCCTGTCCTCCTCCCTTTCTACACCTAACCTTACACACCCTTTCTTTTAACTTAAATTTTTCTCCCACATTCAGCTTTTCCCCTTTATCTCCCTTACAAACCTTCCATCTCCTCACTATCCTAACTCTTACACCATTATTTATTAACACCCTCTTGGCACATTTGTTTCGGACTGTCTGTTAAACATCAACAAACTTAACCAAACCAATCTTTCTGCTGCTAACATTTTTTTCTATCCATTTTTAGGAATCAGTTAAGTGCTGATTGGTGTTTTTGTGAAGTTTAAAACCTTTTTATTTTATGATTTCGTTGTTTTTTTGTTTTGACAAAGAATTAACTGTATTTACGAAAGAAAGTATCTTGGGAAAGGGGAGGGGAGTGGGGGATTGGCATGGAACTTTTTTATTTTCACTTAATTTTAAAGTAGCTTTTAAAGTTTGGATCACCAATCATTTATCAATATTAATAGGATGTGTGGTATTTTCAGTTCTCATAATAGATTTATAAACAATTAAAAAGACTAGATATCGTTTTAACGTGGAAATGTAAATATAGTCTATTTATATATTTACGCAATCTCTGACAAGGCAATGTATTAGCGCTATAGAAGTGATGTATGAAACAGGGTTCTAGCTAGACAAGTTTGAGTGCTGGGCTCCAGTGATATTCCAAGGTGACCTCCTAGACCCCCTCCCATGAAGAACTGTTTAAATTTAGTCCACTTATGTTGACAAATTGTCAATGAAATTATTAATATTATTTTTTTTAGTTGGAATGGTAGAAGGATTTACAAAATAATTTTATGTACAATGGATATTCAAAATACAATGGATATTCAATTGTCAAAGTGCCCTCCCCCCCTCCCCTCACCCTCACCCCCCCCCCAAACAAAAAGTACAAACGCCGGAAACTCTTTTCTTAATTCCCATTGTTATGCATCTTGCCCAAACTTTTTACCGCTTTTTTTTCCGTCCCAGTATCGTTCGACGAAAGCCAAGCGGCACATGTTCCTATGAACTACGCAACAACTTTTATCAATATAAAATCTCCCACAAATCAAAAGAATATCGATCAGTCCGTTATAACGTAAGTGCATATGGGGTTTATAACAAATGTGATTGGTTACTTACATTTGGACCGGTCTATAAGCACGCCTTGGGCCTTTGGGGATGTAATTTTTACTTTGTTAAAGTTTGTTTGTATGGCAAGTGACGGACTTGGCAAGCTGCCAGCAGTGATTCACAAGGATTAAAACGTGAACCTGAACTGTGTGCATGTACGTACGTTTATGCAAAGAGCTTCGCGTATGGGTGATTTTATGGTAATACAGTATTGCGTTAAATTCCTATAGTTCAGTTGTTGTGATCGGAATCTAATGTGCGTAATGTATATTATGTTATGTGTGTAAATCAGCGGATGACATAAATAGAGCGAGATTAAAAGGAGATCTGTTTAAACACTTAATTATTCAACCGAATTGAAGTTTTAAGTGCTGGGTGCAAGAGTGAATCTTAGAGCCGAGTGGTGGGTGGGAATTGAGAGTCCTGGGCTGGCCCGCCCAGCGCCGCCCTTCGTAGCTAGAACCCTGGTATGAAACAGATTTATAGGTGACGTAGCTAGCAATTTTCTTGAGACGAGATATCTCTTTAAACTAAAGTTGCCTCTGTCCTGATACACACTTCAAATGTATCCTAAATGATTCTTTATCTTTAATCCACAGCAAGTGGAGGAAAAATCATAGAATCACATTAAAATTTAAACAATCACCATACAAAAGGTATAAACATGCACAAAAAAAGTGGAAGGAAAATGCAACCCCCATATGCCGCCTATCTATACTTAATATTTTTCATTTGACAGTTCACCAAACACCTCTGAGATTGTGTCTGCAATTTGCAGTCTGTGTAATAGCGTGATGAATGGTGATTAACTCTTGCAGTAGCCAGTACTCTACAGCCAGACTCTCCAAGCTGCTTTCATTCCATCTTTAATTCAATCAGAAAGAGATAATTTGTCTGGGTTTTTTTTCTTTCTTTTTTTTTGCGGTTCAATTTTGGTTGTTGTGAGAGTGATTTAGAGTAGATGAAATCCTTTTCTTAGATAATGAAATGTGCAAATGGAAGACATGCAACTGTTTTCTCTCAAATTTGCACAGTGTAATCAGAATCCCAACACTTCATTGCCAAGGATTTAATCAAACAAAAATATGTTTTCTTAAAATAGCCCTGTCCATCACTTACAGAAAAACTAGGTTGCCGCCAGCTTGCAATATGCTAACAATTATTAGCTTGCGCTGCGCAAGCTTGCTGCAACAAACTTGCTGCAACGAACTTAATGCAACCTTGCGGCAAGCTTGCAGCAAGCTAGTATTTGGGACAAATGCAAACTTGTTAGCTTGCGCAAGCTAGCAAAAACCTTTTTGCAAGCTTGCAAAAACTTTCTGCAAGCTTGCAAAAACTTTCTGCAAGCTTGCAAAAACTTTCTGCAAGCTTGCAAAAACTTTCTGCAAGCTTGCAAAAACTTTCTGCAAGCTTGCAAAAACTTTCTGCAAGCTTGCAAAAACTTTCTGCAAGCTTGCAAAAACTTTCTGCAAGCTTGCAAAAACTTTCTGCAAGCTTGTTAAGCTTGCAAAAACTTTCTGCAAGCTTGCAAAAACCTTCTGCAAGCTTGCAAAACCTTCTGCAAGCTTGGAAAAACCTTCTGCAAGCTTGCACAAGCTAACAAATATTTTTTTGCTAGCTTGCACAAGCCAATGTTAGTTTGGGCAAGCTAGCAAGCTTGCATTTGTCCCAAATACTAGCTTGCCGCAAGCTTGCCGCAATGTGGCAGCAAGTTTGCGCAAGGTTGCAGTTAGTTTGCACAAGGTTGTAGCAAGTTTGCACAAGGTTGCAGCAAGTTTGCACAAGCTAAAAATTGTAACCTTGTCAACAGCTTGCTACAAGCTATTTTTTTCTGTAAGGGATGCTCTCAATTAGGAGATTTCCTTATTGGGAGATCCAATACATGCACAGTGACCATCTAAGTCCAGCCATTAACATGTTTTTGCTTTTCAAATTCTGCTATTCTAAAATTTTATAGTTTGAATAAAGTTGCAGCCTTGAAAATGATATTGAAATTATTTCTGGAACTAAAAATTCTTTCTTGTATAATTTGAGCTTTTGCTAGATAAAATTTTTTAAACATAAAACATAACTTAAAATTTTGCTGCTGAAAGTCAAATTTGCACTTGTGGAAATAATTTATTTGTACTGTTGCACCAATAAAAATATGCATGTAGTTTTCCTACCTTTGGCTTAAACATATTTCACCGTTATGTATTTCTCCAGAGATATTTGAATTTGGAAAGATGCATTGTGGGTTATCCATTCGGGGTGCATACGTGGACAGAAATGTAGAAGATTGTAATATTACAGATATGTCAGAGCTATAAGCTTGAGTACGTTTCTTCTACTGTTTATCAAACAACATTTTTGAATAGACTCGTCTTCATCATTTTGTTTTTATAACGTTCTTTATCCATTTTAGGCTAAGTATTCTCAAGTGACCTCATCCTTGAACGTACTAAATGCACAGGGAACTCATTATGTGCATTTGTTTGTTCGGCTTAAGTGATTTAAAGGACAAATAAACTTAAAACTTGAAGGCAAATAAACTTGCCAACAGTTCCTATTTAATAGACAATAGAATAATAGGAATTACCATGTTTCGATTATCTTCTATTGTTTGTGTATAGGTTGTTATAAGTACCAGCAAAGCTAACATTTAAACAGGTCATATAGCTTGCCCTTGAAGTCGTGAAATGGTGAAGTAGTGCAAAAAGTTATATTCTTTTGTGAGTGGGAATAATAACTTGACTGTGTTAGTATTTGGTTGCAACAAATTGTAATTAAAGAATAATAATGTGTTGGAGTGTTTATATGCATTTAATATACTGGGCAAAGGACTTTGGCTCGAGTAGAATGGCCGGACTTTAGAAATCCGGCCAATTTTTTTTCATGAGTGCAAAATCCTTTCAAAGAGTGCATTAAATGCATACTGTTTATTTAAACATGATGCGAAAACATTAATCTTTTTATAAAATTTCTTGTGTTAGATTGTTTAAAAATGCATAAAAAACAACTAAAAAAGAATGAAAAAACCTGAAAAGTCTCCATACATTTTTTCACTTTTAAAAAAAATTCCACCTGTTATATAAATGGACTAAACCGAATAATTAAGGTAGTGCATTACTGAGATTTGATATGCACTGGTCATGAAAATGCAAATACTAAAAAAAAAATGATAACCACCCTTACAGAAATATTAGCAGCTTGCATCAAGCTTGCATCAAGCTTGCATCATGCTTGCATCATGCTTGCATCATGCTTGCAACATGCTTGCAGCATGCTTGCAAGATGCTTGCAAGAAGCTAACAATTTTTAGCTTGTGCAAATGTGCTGCAAGCTTGCAGCAAGCATGCTGCTAGCTAGTATTTGGAACAAATTAGCTTGTGCAAGCTAGCAAAAAACTATCTGCACGCTTGCGCAAGCTAGCAAAACATTTTGCAAGTTTGCACAAGCTAACAAATATTTTACGTTAGCTTGCGCAAGCTAATATTAGCTTGTGCAAGCTAGTATTTGGTCCAAATACTAGCTTACAGCAGCTTGTGCAAGCTTGCAGCATGCTTGTGCAAGCTTGCAGCAAGCTTGCACAAGCTAAAAAGCGTTAGCTTGTTGCAAGCGTGCTGCAAGCTAGAAAATTCTTAAGGGCATTATTAAATGATAGCTTGCAAGAAAAAAAGAAGAAAAAAAGGATTTGGATTTTGTTCATCAATTTCAAAGAAAGGATACTTTATCCAGATAATTTGAGAAAGTCAGGAAGATTTGTTTGGATTAGTTTGTTGTATTTAGACAATTTCTCAATTGGTGTGAAGAATAAGTACACGGACAGCGCCCACATTGGTGGACACACCCAAAGCAAGGCTACAACATTTCTCTTGTTAATTCTCCACATGATGATGTTCTGCAGTATTTATGATCATAAGTGGCAGAAAATTTTGAAGTTAAAAAACTCTATGAAGAAAGAACTGTATTAAAAATCTCATTGGAAGTGTGGTATTCCCATTAGCACATGCTGTGAATGTGAATTTCTTCAAATAGAAACAAGATATTGAGAGAGGAAAAAAAATGTTAAAGGCCACTTGTCGTGCATTACGAACGGTAAAATAGATTTAAATTTGTGTGTTTTGATTAGTCGAATACCACATAGATCAGCTTACACCTACACAGATGAGCAAATCAATAATCGTCTTAAATCAAATTACAGTGTGCTGGAATAAAATATACGTCGCCACAATAAAATCATGACAAATGGCCTTTAAAATCATGACAAAATGAATCATCTTCAAAGTTCACCTTTCAATAGAATTAAATACAGTATATAATAAGGATAAAATTACTGAATCTTTATTAAAGTTCATTGTACCTACTAAACAAGTATATGCAGAGCAGGTGTATTAATTTAGTGGAAAAAGGACAAGTTTAGACCACATACCCAGGAGATTCTGTTCATACCAGGGAGTTGTTCTATAAGAACTCCCTGTTCATACACATCATTAGTCATTTTTCCAGAATTATGAGTAATGAGTTTCCAAATTTCAAATCATAATTGTGATGGTATAATTTAATTGTATGAGGTGAGCACATTTCACCACCTGGGGGTCAAATACAGAGGTCAAGTATTTGTGACATCTATCAAAATAAAGACTTATTGGAAAGAGCATCCATTATTGAGAAGAGCAATTTTGAATTTGTTTCATTTTTTCAAGAATTATGAGTAATGTATTTCCAAATCCCAAATCATAATAGTACCCAGAAATTTGTAGCTTGCACCACGCTTGCGCAAGCTAACATTAGCCTGAGCAAGATAGCATAAAATATTTGTTAGGTTGCGCAAGCTAGCATAAAATATTTGTTTTGCTAGCTTGCCCAAGCTAATTTGTATCAAATACTAGCTTGCAGCACTCTTGCTGCAAGCTTTAAAGCATGCTTGTGCAAGCTTGCAGCATGCTTTCGCAAGTTGAAAATTGTTAGCTTGTTGCAAGCATGCTGCAAGCTTGCTGCAAGCTAATATTTTCTAAGGGTAAGGGATATAATTTAATCCTATGAGGTAAACACATTTCGCCACATGTAGAGGTAATATACAGAGGTCAAGCACTCCTCCTCTTCCAATCATCCCTTTCCTAACCTTTGCATCTGAATTATTTCATTTAACAACCTCTTGGCACGTTTGACTCTTGTCTGTCGCAGTGTCGTTAAACCTCAACAAACAAAACCATCAAAATAAAGACTTATCAGAGCATTTAATTTGGAGAAGAACAGTTTTTTTAATTTTTTTATGTTGTATCATTTTTGCCAAGAATTATGGATAATCCATTTCCAAATTACAAATCATAATAATAACCTTACACACCCCTTTCTTTGCACCTTAATTTTGCTCCCAAATTCATCCTATTTTTCCCCCCCTTTTCTCCCTCTCAATTCTCCATCTCCTTTCTGTCTTAACTCAAGCACTTTAGTTTTTAACATCCTTTTGACACATTTGACTCTGACTGTCGCTGTGCCGTTAAACATCAACAAACCAAACCAAATCATGTATAATTTAATCTATGAGGTGAGCACATTTCACTACTTGGAGGTCAGATACAGAGGTCAAGTATGTGACATCTATCAAAGTAACGGTGGGGGAATCTGACCTCAATATTTGACCGTTACTGGAGTATTTTCATCAACTGGGTCACGAAACTAGAAGTAAAGACTTATTGGAAGAGCTTCCAATTTTGAGAAGAACAGTAGTCAATTTTGTTTTTATTTTATATCATTTTTTCCAAGAAATATGAGTAATGGTTTTCCAAATTCCAAATCATACTTGTGATGGTATAAATTAAAGGATTAGTTCAGGGGTTCAGGAAGTCTATCTTTTATGAAAGAGGACCTAAAAAGAAACAAAATGGTGAAGAAAGCGTTCAAATATCTTATTATGTTAAGGAGATATTTATTCAGTTTAAAGTTTGGTATCATTTGTCTAGAAACAACTGAAATTAGACTAGTTGTGATGTCACAGCCTCAGATTCCTTAAAAGTCTTTATGTATTTTAATGAAAGCTTTTTAATTTGTTTCACTATTCAAATGATTTAACCTCAGACTTTCTTCAGGTGGTATATTATAAATACCCTTCCTAAATTCAGTGTACTAATTTTTTGACATATCCTATGGTTTTTAAGCCACAGAATAGCAGGACAAAATATAATAAGAATACATCAATAATACATTAATTGTATGAGGTGAGCACATTTCACCATGTGTAGAGGTCATACACAGAGGTCAAATAATTGTGACATCTATCAAAATAAAGGCTTATTGGAAGAGCATCCAATTTTAAGAAGAACAGTTTTTATTTTTTATTATTATTAATTTTGTTTGTATCATTTTTTTTCAAGAATTATGAGTAATGTATTTCCAAATTCTAAATCATAATTCATAGGTGATGGTGTAATCTATTCCTATGAAGTGAGCATATTTCTCCACCTTGAGAGTTCAAATACAGAGGTCAAATACTATTGAGATGTATCAAAATAAAGGTTTATCCAATTTTGAGTAGAAAAGATCTTTTATTTTGTTTCTGAGTTACAGCATGTCTAAAAGTTCCAAGAATTTGTTGTTAAGTACATTAGCAGGCATGCCAATTTGTTTTGTTGTAATTGGCAGGCATGCCAAAGATCGTTGTGATTCAAATTTCCGAGTATGATGATTTTTATCAAATGTTACTCATCAAAAACATTCTAAAGTTAAAGAAATTTTTCGTCAGAAAAAAACTTGAGTATTGTTAGACTTGTGGCTAATAATTAAATACAGTTTTAACGATAATTGATTGTGGATGATTTGCATATTCTTATCAAAAGTTATCAGTACCATTACATGAAAGAAAAGCATAGTCAAATATTTTAGAGACTCAAGAATAACATGGCCTCACATTTTGGTAGAGTCTTCCTTTAAAATTTAACTCCTGTATATTAGCACATTTGCATAAGTGTCATGTAAAATTAAAATTTTTTATACACTCTCACATTGTGATGTTGTTGTTCTTTTGCATCTTTTCGAGTCTATGATGTAATAAATTCTTCCATAATTTAAACATATGTACAGTAGCCTATACTATTGGTGAAGTGATTTATATCATCATTCTTTTTTCACACACATTAATTAGTATTACCTTCTTCATTCCTTCCTGTTGTTAAATTTGTTTAATTTTCTTGCTTTTATTTTCTCCACCTCGATCCGATCTATTCTAAGCTTGATCCAGCCTGACAATAAGCCCCAAAGCCATTCAGCTGTTATCACATCTGGGAGTTGCATCTCTCTGATCACATTTAGTCGTATACAATCATATTACCGATCATGTCGTCTGGTTGTCCACTACTTTCCAGCTGATGTTTATCTTCTCCCCCTTGTCCCTGTGGTCAAGCATTCTATAGTTTGAATATTAAATTGGTCATCTTGTAAAGCCATTATTTTTTCTCAATGTTGATTGACAGGTACAATGGGTGTCTCCCTTCAGGCAATAGAGGACGAAGGAGAAGTAGATTTCCATTATTTATGCGGGAGCAGGCGAATGGCGTGAAACCGGACAAACAGTATGAAATTAGCTTGCCAAAAACAGAACAGGTGAGTGGGAATTCCATTAAAGGATTAGTTCAGGGGTCAAGCTTGTTCATCTTCTATGAAGGAGAACTTTAAAAGAAACAAAATGGCGAAGAAAGCATTCAAAAATCTTATTCCGTTAAGGAGATATTCATGTTTAAAGTTTGGTATCATTTTGTAGAAATGACTGAAATCAGACTAGTTGTGATGTCATGGCCTCAGATTCCTCAGTCTTTTTGTATTTTAAAGAAAGTTTACTTAAGTTTTTCACAATTAAAATTATTTATCCTCAAATTTTATTCAGATGGTATATTATAAATGCCCATTCAAGATTGAGTTTTACTACTTTTTAACATATCCCATGGTTTTTAAATTACAGAATCGCAGGACAAATTATGATTAGAATACATAAAGACTTGGGGAATCTGAGGCTATGACATCACAACTAGTCTGATTTCAGTCGTTTCTACACAAATGATACTAAACTTTAAACTTAAAAATCTTCTTAACAGAATAAGATTTTAAAATGCTTTCTTTACCATTTTGTTTCTTTTGAAGTCCTCTTCCATATAAAATAGACTTGCTTGACCCCTGAACTAATTCTTTAATTTGATCTAATTATACCAAGAATGAAATCATTTGGGAAGAAAAATATACAGCTGAGGAAACAAGGTATTTGTGGCCAGATATTATGTTAACGTGAGGAAAAAAAAATACATTGCAATCCAATCAAAATATTTCCACACTCAGTGAGAAGCCAATTAATTACCCTGCAGAAGTGATGTCACTATTATGTAGCACAATTACCAGAGGGGTTGTCAAACATTTTTTTCGAAGGGTTGATTCTCTCTTTAATGTTACTTAACTTAATGAGGGAGATCTTTTCATTATAAAGCCTATTTTCAGCATCAGCTTAATTTTTCTCGGTTAATATCATAAAAAAGTAGGTGACTAATTATTTTCTGCTGAGACAAATTGCATTTGACATTTTCACTGTTTTATAGAGATTGCAAATTCAAAGGTGTTGTTAATATAAAAACAAATGGTTCTGCTTCATCTGGTTTGTCTACTAACTGTGGAGTAGCGGTTATCATACATGTCTACAGACCACGAGGCCCTGGGTTCAAGCTGGGTTGGGTAGACACGCCAGTGCACCACAACTGGTTATCAAAGGCCGTGGACATTGACTTGGCTGTCGATGTTATGTCTGTCCGTAGTCGTACCTGTGTTCTCGTCCGGGTCATATTAAACGTTTCGTGATAGCATTGTTTCTATCATAACCGAATATGGCAGGCGACGACCCTGTCATTGTAATTGTGTGTTCACTCGTCGTTGTCGTTCAGGACATGAAAAAAATAGGTGACAAATTATTGTATTACTTTTTTTCCTCTCAGGTAAGATACTTTTCACATTTTCACTGTTTCATAGAGATTGCAAATTCAAAGGTGTTGTTAATATAAAAACAAAATGGTTTTGGTTTGTCATGAAAAAAAGGTGACAAATTTTTCTATTACTTTTTTCCTCCTGGGAAAGATACTTTTCACATTTTCACTGTTTTTATAGAGATTGCAAATTCAAAGGTGTTGTTGATATAAAAATTAATTTGTTCTGGTTCATGTCATGAAAAAATAGGTGACATTTTTTTTTGTATTACATTTTTTACCTCTTGGATAAGATACTTTTCACATTTTTACTGTTTTATAAAGATTACTTATTTGGAGGTATTTTTATTCACCTGATTGAAAGAAAAACTTGACTGAAAAATCTGCACTTAGAATTAAAGTTGGTTTGATCAGTAGAAAAAAACACAAAAATGTTATATTACCTTTGGGAAGTTGGTTACTTATTCCTTATTCAGTTACTTATTCCTTATTCGATTTTATTTATTACTTTCTTGTTATTCAGTTATAATAAATAACTAAATTAACATAAAAATTAATCAATTTGATTGCCTTATTCAAGAAAAGTCTTTGAATTAATTTCTTGTTATTCATTAAATAAATAACTGAATAAGTAAGTAATAAAAATAACCAACTTTGAATAAGTAACCGAATAAGTAACAAGAAATTAAACCAACTTTGAATAAGGAACTGAATAATAACAAGAAATTAATCAACTTTGAATAAGTAACCGTATAAGTAACAAGAAATTAACTGACTTTGAATAAGGAACAGAATAAGGAATAAGTAACCAACTTCCTGGAGGTTGTTATTTTGTTTTTCGTGTTTACACAGTTAAAGGGGCATTGAGCTGAACTGAAAATATTTATAAATGAGTCCTACCATCCTACCACTATTCCAAATCATCTTCTCACACACGAAATTGATTAAATTTCTCGTTCATAATTGCCACTTTTATAATACAACCATTTATATTTTGTTATTTGGATTGCAAAACCTGTCTATTTGTAAATTTGTATAATTGTCCAACTCTGCCCCAAATATTATTCTTCCATGTGCGTCTGTAATAATCATTACCAGTCTCTTTGTAACATGACTGTACATGTTTTTATCAAAATTTCCTGGGCTGAAGTCACATGACACAGATTTAAATGAAACTGAACTCCACTTCCTGTTTAGATTTAGAGGTCACTGAACCCAAGTACTAATTTACTTCTTGAAGACATTGGTATTAAAAAGAGATGGGGAGAAGAATCATTGATGATGGTGGTCGGCTTGGGTTTCTATACATTGATTGACCTTGATGGTCCCAGAAGACAGGCTTGGGGTGCATTCTCACTTGTATCCAGATCACGATAACCTTGATCGATGATTGTAGGAAACACAATGTCATGCGTTCTCATTTGAGTGTTAGCTCCTGATCAGATCCCCTAAACCTTTCTTTAAAACCTTCAAAACCTTTATTGACAAATTGCTTTATTCCTTTCAAAATAACCTTTAAAACTTTTAAAAACTTTTATTTTCAAAGCTTTAAGGTAAATATTCCTAGGTTTTAGCTTGGATTTTCCATTTTTTATCTGTTCTCAACACACATTTATGATAGCAGGACCAAAATTTATAGAAACAACTTTGGTGAAAAACTATTGTGAAAATTTATTCCATGAGTTAACCTTTATAAAGTTTTAAATCAAAACCTTTAAAAACTTTATTTCAACTTTTCCAACCTTTAAAAACCTTTATTTTAAAAAAGAGTCACTAAGAGGCCTTTTACTTAAAGGAATATTTCCATGGATTTTCATTTTTTTTATATATGATAGAGAAAATTTATAGAAACAAAGTGGTGAAAAAACTATGTTAATATCTTATTCGGTTTAGAAGTTCTAACAATTAAAGAGAAGAAAAATGTTCTTAAAAATACCTTGTACAGTATATGTCCTTCAACTTGGTGATGTCATCACGGCAATTCCAGCACAGTTCTTAGCATTTCTTATGAATTTAATCACATTTTTTTTATATTATTAAACTGCATTTCTGGTTCATTTATAGAGATATGGTAGAATATATAATTTACAAGAAAACATTTGGGGTTTTTTCTTGGTGTACATTACATTTTTAATGAGAAAAATTGAAAGAAATACAAAGACCTTTTGTTGAAAATGTCTCTGTGACATCACAGATGTTACCAATCAGTCACTTTTGTCCAAATTAAAAATTCTTTTTTTTGTAACCTTTAAACAAAATAAGATATCAACATAGTTTTTTTTTCCACTTTGTTTCTAAATTTTTCTCTTTCATATATGAAAAAATGAAAATCCATGGAAATATTCCTGTAATAATTTCAAGGTTACTGCTTTGCGTTCAGAATGGGAAGTTGCCTGAAATAGATTCAATCACAGCAGAACTTTTAAAAGCAGATATAGAATTTGCAACTGACAAAGTGAAAGAATTGCTAGACAAGATTAGGCTTTTTAAAGAAAACGACAAACTGGAATAATAAAATACCAACGAAAGGAAACCTCTGAAACAATGCAAAAACTGGAGCGGTATAACACTCCTACCAATTGCCAGCAAAATCCTGAGCAAAGTAATTATACTGTAGAAAGATTGCTTGCCCCCTGTACAACCCAGCCCCCAAAATCCTGAATTCTTCCAGAAAAATCCTCCAGATAAAATAATCTCCTTCCTTCAGCATGTATGCATTATCACAGCTTTCTGGCTTTTGTTCTGAATTTCTCTCATTCTCCCCTGGTCTCTTTCCTTCCTACCTCTAAAATGAATCAGGCACAATTTGACCTTCGTTGTCGTGGTGCCGTTAAGACCTCATCAAACAAACAAACAAACAATTAGACTAGGAATTGATGAGAGACTTTGAAAGGAACAAGCAGGTTTTCGAAAAGGAAGGACAGAGAACAAATATTTGTTGTACGGAACATAATTGAACAAGTTAACAAGTGGCAGACAACACTACTTAAACTTCCATCGATTTCAAAAAAGCTACCTACTGTGGTGTAGCGGTTATCATACCTGTCTACAGACCACGAGGCCCTGGGTTCAAGCCTGGGTTGGGTAGACACGCCAGTGCACCACAACTGGTTATCAAAGGCCGTGGACATTGACTTGGTTGTCGATGTTATATGTCTGTCCGTACGTCGTACCTGTGTTCTCGTCCGGGTCGTATTTAGCGTTTCGTGATAGCATTTGTACTATCATAACCGAATACGCAGGCGACGACCCCGTCATTGTAATTGTGTGTTCAACTCTCTTCCTCTGGAGAAAGCTTTTGATTCAGTTCATACAGCCAGCTTGTGGCGAATAATGAGGCTTTATGGAATCGGACAAATTGATTAGACTCCTCAAAATGCTTTATGACGACTTCAGATGTGCTGTGGTTGAGCAAGGAGAAACATCACAGTGGTTTCAAGAGGCGATATCGTCACATGTGCACAATATTTAAAATTCCTTTTAAATTTTTTGATTGGTTGAATTTTTGCTGCGCGATTTGTTGTCTTATATTGCAAGTTATACAGTTATTTAAAACGCCTTATAGGTCACCACACGAGATAGCCCAGATGCTTGCGGCGATCGTAAGTAACGTTTTTTTTCTTCAAATCATGTTGTGAGTTCAAGCCCCAGGAGAATCGTTTAATTTGATTTTTTGCTTTCATCTTCTTTTTTTTTTTCTCATTAACTTTCATTTGGTGACTATCATTGTAGTATTATAATACTAAAATTTCACTTTCGCTTTCTGACAAAAGAAGCATTGAAAAAAAACAAATAAGTTTCTCGTCACAGTAACGTAATGCGCTGTGTATGTAATTCTGCACACACAACGTACATGCTAGTGTCTGGCTGTACTGTGTGGTACAAACAGACAGAGGATCGGATCTTGCCTCCACAACCTGAAGTGACGTCAAAATAAAGTATCCCCCATTTTTACTGTATTTTACTGAGACGAGCCTCCCTCTTTAACATCAAAACAGGAGTGAAAAAAGCAAGGCTGTAATATGTCAGCTTTCTTTTCCTGATGGTTATAGATTGGATCATGAAAAGGTCAGTAAGAAATGGAGAAACTGGAATAAGGTGGAGATTCTCAAGCAAACTAGATAACCTGGACTTTGCAGATGATATTGCTATATTGTCTTCAACAAAACAACACATCCAACTAAAATTAGATAGGCGGAAGCAAAACAGGTTGGCTTAAAAGTGAATACCCAGAAAACCAAAGCAATGAGGAGTAATGCAAGATCTGAAGAAAGAATACAGGTTGGTGATAAAGTAATAGATGATGTACAGGAATTTGTATACCTTGGTGCAACAATAAATAAAGAAAGTGGAGGAACTGGTGACATAAAGAATAGATTAGCAAACTCTAGAAGTACCTTCAGAGGGTTAAAGAAAGTGTGGAACTCAAACAACATAAGAAGCAAACCAAAGTTAAAACTGTTCAAAACCCTGGTACTACCTGTATTACTTTATGGTTGTGAAACATGGAAAAGGAATGAAGGAGATAATATAGCAATTGACATATTCCAGAATAAATGCCTGGGAAAAATAATGAACATCAGGTGGGAAGAAATGGTTAGCAATAGAGAACTGCTGAATGGCACAAAAAGAGACCCCTAAGTAAGGAAGTACTGAGGTGACGGTGGAAATTTAATGGGCACATACTCCTGCAAGACCCAAGCAATCACTGTGATACAGCTTTGACGTGGTCACCTGAAGGACGTAGGAAGTGAGGAAGGCCCAAAACTACAAGGCGGCGAACGGTGGAAAATAGAGACAGGATGGAGGACATGGGCAGAAGCACGGTTTACGGCAACCAACAGGGGAAAAAATGGAGAAGTTCAGTGGTAGGAGGCTACAGACATGCAGAGGATAGTGAAGGTGATTTGTGTTCACACATGTTTTTTGATAATCTCATTGGTGGATCTGATCGCCTGCTCCAAATCATGATCCTACCCTCGCCTAGGAATCAAAATCAATCGACTGGATCTGGTGAGTGTTTTCCTGTAAAAAATCAGCGCATCTGATCTGATCCAGAGCCTGCAATGGGTGTGATCGCGAGCTTGTTCTCAAGTTAGAAGATGCTCAAGGTGATGGGACGATTCCTGGTGTCTGCATGTGAAATAAGAGAAGCAGGCTGTGTCAGTCTGTGCAGAAAGTCAAACATAAATTATTTAGATTTATTGGAGGGAGAGATGCCAAAGGCATATAGTTTTGCCAGTAAAAAACGTTAGAGGTATATGAACAGGTGGGGATGTTTTATCCAGATGATAGAAAATTAACCCTTACTCTACCAGCACTTTTTTAAATGCACCTGGGAGGCGGAGTCTAAGACGGGGCACCCAAAATGGCAGTAATATCGCCGCATTATTGCCCCGTGGTAGAGTAAGGGTTAAGCACAGGCTAATTATTGAAGGGTCCTCTGTCTTCCGAGCAGCAAAGTCGATCTCATTTCGCTTCAGTGACACGGTAGGCCGCCCACTGGGACCATGCTGCATATATTTTGAGTTGGCACACTTGTCGCGGGTTTGATTATCCTTACTTTACCAGCACTTTTTGAAAATGTGCCTGGGAGGTGGAGTCAAAGACGGGCACCCAAAATGGTGATCATATCGCCATGTGGTAGAGTAAGGGTTCTTACTGAGTAGAACGGTCTTGAAAGGGTCACAATAGCACCTACAGTTTTTAAAGGATTAGTTCATAGGTCAAGCAAGTCTATCTTATATGCAAGAGAACTTCAAAGGAAACAAAATGGTGAAGAAAGCATTCAAAAATCTTACTCCATTAAGAAGGTATCTAAATTTAAAGTTTAGTATCATTTGTCTAGAAATGACTGAAATCAGACTAGTTGTGATGTCATAGCCTCAGATTCCTCAGTCTTTATGTATTCTATCATATTTTGTCCTTCAATTTTGTGGCCTAAAAACCATGGGATATCAAAAAAGTAGTAAAACTGAATCTTGGAAGGGTATTTATAATGTACCACTTAAAGAAAGTTGGAGGAAAAATAATTTAAATAGTGAAAATATTAAAAAACTTTCTTTAAAATACATTAACAACTGTTAAAAATGTGAGGATGAAGACACCAGCTTTCCATAGTATAATACTTAACTACACCAGTCATTTCTACACAAATAAGACAGAGCTTTAAACTTGAATATCTCGTTAACAAAATAAGATTTTTAAATGCTTTCTTCACTATCTTGTTCCTTTTGATGTCCTCTTTTATATAAGATGGAATGCTTGACCACTGAAATAATCCTTTGGGTAAATGATTAATACAAGTTTTTGAAAAACTTCATCATGCACAAAAAGTGATGATGTATGAACAAGAATACAGCTAAAATTCTTTAATGTGATTTTTTATATTTTCCCCCAAATTTCAAATATCAAATGTCCTCAAATTGAATTCTACTGCTAAATCTGGGTCAAGGTTATGAGAATATCCAATTTCCTTTTCATGTTGCCAACATTACCTAAACAGAATATTTTGGGAAGTTCCAAAAAACAAGCAAGTTAAAATAAGCTAGTCATGTTCTATTATAGAGGCGATATCGTCATATGTGTACAATATTTAGAATTCCTTTCAAATTTTTCGATTGGTTGAAATTTTGCTGCTTGATTCGTTGTCTCGTATTGCAAGGTATATAGTTATTTAAAACGCCCTGAAGGTCACCACACGAGATAGCCCAGATGTTTGCGGCGATGGCAAGAAACGTTTTTTTTTTCAAATCATGCCGTGAGTTCAAGCCCCAGTAGAATCGTTTATTTTGACTTTTTGCTTTGATCTTCTTCTTTTTTTTTTCTCAGTAATTTTCATTTGGTGACTATCATTGTAGTATTATGATACTAAAATTTCACTTTCACTTTCTGACAAAAAAGCATTGCAAAAAACAAATAAGTTTCTTGTCACAGTATTGTAACGATAAAGAGTATGCAATTCTGCACACACAACGTAACATGCTAGTGTCTGGCTGTACTCTGTGGTACAAACAGACAGAGCATCGGATCTTGCCTCCACAACTGGAAGTGACGTCAAAATAAAGTATCCCCCATTTTTACCGTAATTTACTAAGACGAGCCTCCCTCTTTAAGATATTGTGCAATTTATGCTAATTAGGTATCTTAGTTTTGAAATGTTGTAAAATGGTCAATTCTTTGCCCATTTTGATAGAACTTTTTGCTGTTTTCATGTTTTTTTAGTATATTTTCAATCAATTTAATCAATGACAAATTTAGCTCGTGTTCCATATCTTGAATGATGTAGTAGCTCAACATGAATGTTTAGGCAGGTTATGATGGTGACACATTAGTGGAGAAAAGAATCTTATATGGTCTGGAGTATAATTGCTTTCATGACCAGACCATGTGAAAAATGTCAAATACTTTTGGAATTAAGGTTTATTTTCATTGGTTTGTGTGAATTTCCAGGTTTTGTTAATTAAGGGAGTATTTAAATTAATTGTATAATTTCGTATTTGTTTGAGACAACAGTAAAAAAAAAAAAATTTGAATACAGTTTCCCGCAAGATGGTTGTACATGGGGTTGACCAACTTTGAAAGCAAAAGTATATTGTCATCATGTTTGAATGCAAATTAGATTTGCCACTGGATCCTGCTGTTTGATTTGAAAATTTGGCTATTTATGCAAAACAAAACTTCTGATAAGTGAGCCAAAAATAAGAGGTTCTCCAATTGGATCAGTTGAAAAATATTCTGATGATTCAAACAATTCCTGAATCCCTGACGAAAGAGGTATCCTCTTTGGCTGCATTGTTTTAACAAATTTCATCTTGATCAATTAATGAATTATTAAGAAAAATAATAATAATTAAGACAAATATTGAGAAAGGGATTTACATTACATATTATCGGTATACAGGCACAGCCAGTTTGGCTATACATACTCATCGTTTGCTCTGAAGATTCTACCTTTGCATGTTGTTTCATTAAGCATCAATTATACAGCCCACTCCATCGTTAAACATTGGTAGATAAGAGTGCTGTTATAGCATTAATTAAATCCCTAGTTTTGCACAGATACTTAATAAAGAGGGTGTTGCTGTTGATTTACCTCAATGAAGTGAAAGTAATAATGGTTAGATTATTACTTGAAAATGTTGTTTGTTTTACCCATATGCGAGGACATTAATGACTTTTTAAGTGCATCCAGGGTGTGTGTTAAAACTCGTCCAGGGCATTCAATTAATGGGTTGTAATAAATGGCATTAGTGTGTGCTCTTTTCCCAGCCAATGACATTTAATTTATTCATCAGTGAAACATTCATGTGTTGAATGTAGCTTAATTGTCATTGTCATGAATCCAGTGTGTGTAATGCATTTACTATAGGCAGATAGTGATATGAAATTCAAGATAAGCAATGGAAGAAATTTTATGGCTGTTCTAGTAATGCTAGAGGTACTGTACATGTACAATTGAGCTTTTTAATCGATGAAACGACCAGCTATTTCTACATAAATGAAGTAGAAATTTCATTTGAATATCTCCTTAACGGAATAAGATTTTTACTTAAAGGAGCACTAGATTGAAATGTGAGGGCGCTCGTTTTTGCGAATTTAATAGATATATTATCCACAACAGGTCGATAAACTTTATGCCTCCATAGCCCACAGAAGACATGAAGATAAAGTTTACTTAAATATTCAAGATAAGCATTCAATTTTTTTTTTTTCGGGAAGGGGGGGGGAATTCTACAAAGGGGTTCAGTATATTCTTACCAAAAGTTTTACCATACATCAAATAAATTTTAGCAGGAATTGACTTTTTCTGAGACTAACAAAATAAATTTGAAGAGTTACACAATGAGCTGTCACCTAGTCATTTTTATTAATTCAAACTTTGATATGTCAAAACTTTATCAAACTAAAAGTATCTTTTTTTAAATTCAAAAACTGGAGTGTCCATATACTGTACCTGCAAAGCTTATATGTACAGTAGACGCTCTTACATTAGTTATGCTGGCTGTTACGTTGGTTATGCTGCCTTGTTCAAAGATTTGTACAACATTTGTTTCCATGGAAACGTGAACATTCAAGAGGAAATCTTTCCCAGGAGGAAAAGATATGTCTGCTGGATAGATGTTTAACAGCCAAATTGTTCATGGTATAGTAGACTGCCTTTGTAAACTTAGAACAAAATTATTTGGGTTATGAAATGTTTTGTGGTTGGGTATAAAGTAAAGAATTCATCATATTTTTGTCCTTTAGGTACCAGGAATACCTAGGGAAAACATATTTAATTGATTTGTTGTCTTGAAGAGCTTTAAATTCTGGGTAAAACATTCATAGAAACTTGAAGGAGTATGAAATAAAGGTGCAGTGTAATCTGAGAGATGGCTGATCAATTTTATATACAGTACATACATACTATAGTATAGCATAGCAAGATTTAACGTCCCAAAAGCATCCAGTGCTGGACATATCAAGACGGCCATGGCCTTTGATAACCAGTTGTGAACTCACTGATTGCAGACCCTCCGGGATACGAACCCGGGACATGCGGGTGAGAAGACAAAGCACTAACCACTACACCACGGAGATCTGTTACATGTATGTACCATTAAGGTGCAGTGGTTAAGGAGTCCTGCTCGTATGTAAAAGGTACAGGGGTCGATTCCCACCGCGAGCGCTGCATTGTATCCTTGAACAAGACACTTTACTCTACTTGCTTCAGTCCACTCAGCTGTAAACTGAGTACCAGCACTGCTGGGGAGTTAACCTGCAATGGACTTTCATCCCGTTTAGGGGGAGTCATGTACTCTCATCTGCTTGTGACATAGAAACTGGGGATAAGCTCTGTCCCAATGAACCAAATGGCTCGGATGATTTAGCTTTACCTACTGCACATATATGTACTAAACAGGTCAGCGTGGGTTCCAGGGGCCAGCTTTAGGGCCGGAGAGGGGAGGGGGAGGGTCAAGGGGTGGGACTCCTTATAGATGTCCAGGGAGCAAAGCCCCCAGATACTTGTTGTGTTTTTGTATTTTAAAGCATTGAAAATGCTTGGTTTTTTAACTAGGCATTAATAATTCCTTAAATATATCCTCATATTATACAGAGATGGAAAAAGCCACAGTTTGGCAATTATAATTATGGAGCAAAACAGTTTTTTACAAGAAGAAATTTTTTGTTCCTAACAATTTTTTACTAATGATTATATCCCGCTAAGATCCAGGTTTGCAAGTTTGTCCGATTTTGATTATACATTATGATTATCATAGTTGTACCATATAAGAGACAAGTTAAAATGTCAAGGATGACTTCAAGACATTAGATGCAATAAATAGTAAGTGATAAATCATCTCTTTCCTTAATTGTTTAAAATTGCATACCTTCCTGTCTCATACCAGTCTTCAAATAAAATTTAAAAAAAAAGAAAAAATTGTTTGCACACATTGAAACAGATGAGTAGATTCATGTCCTTTTAGGCTTTTTTTATGTTGCCGCCCTGAAGTAATTCCTTTAAGCAGCCATGAAATGTTGATTGCTATCCCGAGTTTGTCATGTCTGCGGTGTCGTCAACCGTGTCTCTTATCCGTGAAAGTTTCACTGTCTGTCATTCTCATCATATGATTTGTATCACGCAGCACTCAGCTGTGTAGCACTCGCAGGATAGCAGCGATGGACAATTGGCTTTTTTTAGGGATGAGGATTACTGAGGTATTTTTAGGGAATATATGCATTTTTAAAAAGATCGAGCAACCTTTTATGGTGTACTTAATTTTAATTGTAAGGTCCTGGGTTTGGAATTACCAGTTTATGGAAGATAGGAATACCACACCAAACATTCAGGTATGTCAGTATCTCACTCACTGTCCTCTTCGACCCATGTGTACCATAAGCTGCAGTGTACTCTCTTTAACGTATCCTGTCTCTGGCAATGTGTATGGCTTCAATCCAAGAACTCCACCCAAACTCCTCTCTTACCTTCACTATCGTTCTTCTCCATGTCATCCTACCTTCCTTTTCCATTTTGGCTTCAATGTCAAAGCTGCAGTGGTTGTCCTCTTTCATTCTTAATACATATCCAATCCACCTCCCATCTTCCCATTTTGACTTCATTGCTAATTCTCCTTTGCTTAGTAAATCTCAATAATTCATCATTTGAGGCAACATATGGCCATCTGATCTTCAAAATTCTTCCCATGCATTTAAACATGAAGGTATCCAATTATTGTCAGTCTCATTGGTCTTCCACGTCTCACAACCGTATAAGAGAATTGACTTAACAATAGAGTTAAATAATCTGATCTTTGTTTTGACTGAATATATATATTGGCGCTCCAAATCTTCTTTAATTTCATGAAAGATGTTCTTACTTCAGAAATTCTGTTAACAATATCTTCTCCACCACCACCTTGTATGTTTACAGTTGCTCCAAGGTTCATGTATATACCTCTTTCAGATGTTCATTATTGATTTGCACTTTGTCACAGCATCTACTATTTACTTTTATGAGTTCAGTCTTATTTATTCTTAACCCACTTTGTGCAGCATATTGGTTCAGCCTTGTGTTCAGCCTTGTTAGCTTTGTTTGCATATCTTGATAGGTAGAGGAGTTCAGAACGATGTCATCTGCAAAATCGAGGTCTTCTGTTGACATAAACCTCCATCTTATTCCATTACTATTGGCTTCAGTTGTCTTATTCATCATCCAGCCCACTATCATTAGAAAAATGAAACCAGACATTACATTGCCTTGTTTGACTCCCGTCTTAACTTGAAACCATTCTGACACCACCCTTCATCAATTACAGCACATCCATTACCTTCATAAAGTATTTTAACCATTGTGATGATTTTCTGTGGGATACCATCAGGTGCCATTATTTCCCATAGGCTCTCCCTGTGTACTGAGTCAAACCCTTTTTAAAAGTCAACAAAGGTAATATAGAGTGTTGACTGCCATTCGACGACCAGTTCTAATATGTTGCGAAGTATGAATATTTGTTTGGTGGTGTTCCTTCCTCTTCTGAACCCTGTTTGTTCAAGTCTTAGCTTTCTGTCAACTCCGTTTCTGATTCTATCGATCAAAACTCTCCCAAACACTTTGCTAGGCACTGATGCTAAGGTAATTCCTCTCCAATTGTCACAGTTGGTAATATCACCCTTTGGAACTTTCATAATCAGCCCCCTGTTTCCAAGATTTTTTATATTATTTGTGTGTCCCATATTGCCCTGAATAAATCCTTTAGCCATTCTTCCGTAATATGGGTATCTGCTTTCAGCATTTCTGTTGTAATATTATCCTTACTGGCAGCCTGATATTCTTGAACTTCTTCATTGCATCCTTTATTTTGAATCTATTAATATGACTAGTGTTGATTTCTTCTGTAATACAGGATCACAAGTAACATCTGTTACCGGATTAATAGGTATTGGTCTGTTTAAAACACCTTCAAAATGCCCTCTCCATCTTTCTCTCTTGGCCGTCTCATCAGTCAATAGTCCTCCAGATTTGTCTCTTACTGCATTTCCTGTTCTGCCTCTTTCATTGCATATGTCTTGGCAATGTGATAATGCTCTTTCATTCTACCACTACCACCCGCTGCCTTTTCAGCAGAAGTAGCCAAGTCATCTACCCACTTTCTTTTGTCCTTCCTTATATATATATATATTTCTCTTTACTTTTTTATCTTTTTAGCAGTAGTTAGCTCTTAAGTTGTCTTTAATTCTATCTGACTTGGCCTGTTCAATATTATTCTTCAGCCTTTTTTTCTCCTCGACTAACTTCCAGGATTCTTTACTGATCCATAGTTTTTGGCCCCTCTTCTTGTATCCTAAAACCTTCTTTGCTGTCTCATTGTATGCTTTCTCAATGTTTCGCCACTTACTCTCTACTACAGCATCACCCGTCTTATCATTATAATCTTGTAGGACATCATATCTATTTCTTAGATTGACAGAAAACCGGGTTCTAATTGCTGGCTGTTGTAGCTTGATGGTATCATACTTCATCCTATTTCCTTTTGCCTTCTGTTTTCTCTTTAGCTTCAGTCTGAACTTTGTGTGCACCAAATGATGGTCACTAGCAATGTCAGTACCTCTCATGGCTCGGGTGTCCAGTACAGATGTCATGTGCTGTTTTGTTACTATCACACGGTCAGTTTAATTCAGTGTCCTCCCTCCTGGGGAAGTCCAGGTTTACTTGTGTATTTGCTGATGTGGGAAAATTGTACCAGTTATTACCATATTATTGTTACCGCAGAAGTCCAGAAGCTTCTCACCGTTTTCATTCCTCTCATCGTTTTCATGCCCAAACAGACCTCCGTGGTGTAGTGGTTAGTGCTTTGTCATCTCACCCACACATCCCGGGTTCGTATCCCGGTGGGTCTGCAACCAGTGAGTTCACAACTGGTTATCAAAGGCCGTGGCTGTCTTGATATAATGTCCAGCACTGGATGCTTTCGGGACGTTAAACCTTGCTATGCTACTGTATGCTAATAACATTTCCATAACCTTCATTGTTATGACTTACTTTGGCGTTGAGGTTCCCCATCAATATTAGTACGTTCCCCATCAATATCAGTACATCATGTTTCGGTAATCCATCAATTAAGCCTTGCAGTTGATCGTAGAAGTTGTCTTTGTCCTCATCACTTAGCATCATTGGTTGGTGCATAAGCCAGTATGACAGAAAGTTTGATGAATTTGGTAAAAACCTGACATAGATCAGCCTCTCATTGGTAGGTTTTTACTCAACCTGACATAGATCAGCCTCTCATTGGTAGGTTTCCACTCAAGCAGTGACTCTTCTGTTTTCTTAGATATCATCACTGCTACTCCTTGGTGATGCATATTATCCTCTCTCCCTGAAAATAAGATAGTTTCACCGGTATTCAGTCTGACTTTACCATAACCTGTCCATCTACACTCACTCACTCCCAAGATGTCAATGCTGTATCGTTTCATTTCATTGGCAAGCATTGCTGCCTTACCATTTGAGTAAAGTGATCTTACATTCCAGCATCCATTGTAAGTAATTTCTTTTGGCTGGATAACTGACACATTGGCTGGTGAGCTTCCTTGCGGCTTTGACCCACTGGCGTCAAGATATCCACAAACAGCAGATCGTTATCCATTGGAATCTGGATCGCCATTGTCCTAAAACCATTTCCAGCATATGCTGGTATACGAGTTACACTTGCAGTTTCCATAACAATAGAATGAACTGGATGGGTTGTTAGCCCATTACAGCAGGTTTTCCTTCCCTTAGCCAGAGCCTTGTCAGCCTAGAACCAACTGGGGTACTAGTTACCAGGGGGAACCAATGAGGAGGAAAGGTTGACTTGGGTGAAGTACAGGCCACCGACAGGCTACTAATTTTCGCTTTGCATTCACCTAAGTGAGCTAGTCGGCCTCAACATCACTGGCTGTGATGCCAGGTGCAGGAACACCCCATACCCCCCCCCCCCCCCTTCCTCCTGCTGCAAGCTAATATTTGGAACAAATTTAACTTTCTGCAAACATGAGCAAGCTAACAAATATATTTTATGCTAGCTTGCACAAGCTAATGTTAGCTTGCACAAGCTAGCAAGCTAACAAATATTTTTTAGCGCAAGCTAATGTTAGCTTGCACAAGCTAGCAAGCTAACAAATATTTTGTGCTAGCTTATGTTAAGCTAATGTTAGCTTGCACAAGCTAGCAAGCTAACAAATATTTTGTGCTAGCTTGCACAAGCTAATGTTAGCTTGCACAAGCTAGCAAGCTAACAAATATTTTGTGCTAGCTTGCACAAGCTAATGTTAGCTTGTGCAAGCTAGCAAGCTATTATTTGTTCCAAGTACTAGCTTGTAGCATCCTTGCTGCAAGCTTGCAAGTTAAAAATTGTTAGCTTGTTGCAAACATGCTGCAAGCTGAAATTTCTGTAAGGGTACATCAGAAGTGTTTCACATGTATTTCTGTTTAATGGGTTTTGTACTTGTGGGAAATATCGACTGTTTTTATGTGTTGTAACTAAAGTATATAAACAGTTTGTGATGGCATCAAATTTGGGGAATCGCTTTTCACTCCAAACAAATATGTCCCTTACAGAAATATTAGCTTGCAGCAGGCTTGCAGCAAGCTAGCAAAAACTATCTGCAAGCTTACGCTAGCTAGCATAATTTTCTGCAAGCTTGTTCAAGCTAACAAGTATTTTATGTTAGCTTGTGCAAGCTAGTATTTGTTCCAAATACTAGCATGCAGCACTAGCTTGCAGCATGCTTGCGCAAGCTAAAAATCTTAGCTTGTCGCAAGCGTGCTGCAAGCTAAAATATCTGTAAGGGGTGGACCTCTGTAACCTTATGTATTATGTACAAAGCAAAAAATTATTCATGAAAGAAAAGTGCATGAACAAATGATATAATGTATATTATGTCAGGATATCTCTTCTCCAAATGTGGTTTATAGAATTGATTTTTTATGCTCTTTAAATTGAAATTAAAATACAAAGCGTAATATCAAAATAAATAAAACATTTTTTTACATGTGTATTATGCCTATTATTTGTCTTTGTCCAATTTTTTTGGTAAATATTTGATAAATCTTAAACACATCTAATATTTATCATGTATGAGGTAAATACCGACAACACTGATAAAAAAAGATATACATGCTTTGATATAATTTATCGAAGCTACAGTAAGAAGTTAATCATAATTGCTTGTTTTGTACATAGCAAATTAGATAACTCACTTTAAAAAATATGTATCTCTGCTATACAAATTGTCTGTATTGTTGATTGCAGGTCATTGCAAATTGAATTCCGTTCTGTAAAACCAATCAATATTAGATTTATGACAACCAGCATTTTGTATGGTCCATGTTTGTTCAAGAACAATAGGAATTCTATGCCTGCAGTCGTTATGAGTTAATTGAGTACAACGCTAGATGACATGCAAAATATGACACCATTGATAGGTAATGAAAGTTTGCAATTGACATTATTAGCATTGACTGTTAAATGAGTGTGTTAGTTTCTATACAATTATCGTCCGCTATTCTTGTAAGTTAAGACGGTGTTGATGTAAATCTTTGTATAAAATGATATCATGTTGACATCACTCTGGGTGATGTCATATTTTTAAGCCAGTTTGTCAGGTAAGAAAAAAAGCTGTGATGGTGATATGATATTATACATGTTCATAATAAACAATCTTTCACACATTTATCCATTAATTATAAATAAGTTGATTTTTAAATTTACGTGTTTCGGTTCCCTTGTCTGTGCAATACTTAAAGATTAATGTTGAGGCATAATGTTTATATGCGTATTTAATGCACAGGTCAAAGAACTTTGACACGAGTGGAATGACCCGACTTTTGAAGTGTCATTTACGAGTGCAAAGTTCTTTTTAACCATGCATTAAATACGCATGTAAACATGATGTCAAAACATGAATCTTTTTATAAAATTTTCATGTTAGATTATTTTAAATGCATAAAAACAACAAGTTGGGCCATTTCCCTGTGCATTAAATACACATAAATACTCCACTTCGACATTAAAGGATTAGTTCAGTGGTCCAGCATGTTCATCTTATTGAAAGACTGACTTCAAAAGAAACAAAATGGTGAATAAAGTGTTCAAAAACCTTATTCCGTTAAGGAGATATTCAAGTTCAAAGTTTGGTATCATTTCTGTTGAAACAACTGAAATCAGACTAGTTGTGATGTCACAGCCTCAGATTTCTCAGTCTTTTTGTATTTTAAAGAAAATTTATTTAATTTTTTTACTATTTAAATTATTTATCCTCAAACTTTCTTTAGGTTGGTACATTATAAATACCCTTCCTAAATTCAGTTTGACTACTTTTTTGACATATCCCATGGTTTATAAGCCACCAAGATCACAGCCTCACAGGACAAAATAGGATAGAATACATACAAAGACTTTGAGGAATCTGAGGCTATGACATCACAACTAGTCTGATTTCAGTCGTTTCTACACAAAATGATACCAAACTTTAAACTTAGATATCTCCTTAACAGAATAAGATTTTTGAATGCTTTCTTCACCATTCTGTTTCTTTTGAAGTCCTCTTTCATAAAAGATGAACATGCTTGAGTACTGAACTATTCCTTTTGAATGTTTAACTAATACACTATCAAGCTACTGTAATATGGTCAATTGTCTCTTTGTTACTTGCTGTTTAACTAATACACTATCAAAGCTACTGTAATATGGTCAATTGTCTCTTTGTGACCTGCTCTTGTTGGTTGGGTGGTAGTATACAGTCATGATTGTAGTGGGGGACTAGATTCTTCTTTGACCAAGATATTTCTTTTTTCTAGATAATTACCTATTTAATGTATTCTTTGTAGTATGTTTTGCAAAGTTTTGTGAATGAGGGCTTTCTTCAAACATTTATGGAGGTTTTAAGCATGTTTTTTCTGAACTACTGTACATCTAAACAATGTGTAATTCTATATTATCAGGAAATGATTTACAGTTGATGAAAAACATGGCTAGACAAACTTGATGCCCATTATGAAGAGGTTGTTAGTAGTGATGGTTAAAAATTGAAGAGGATTGGATTCTTACTTTTGTGAAGGGATGAGAACTTAATTTCAAATTTTCAATACTGCAGGGGATTCCTGCTATCAAAAAATTGTGGTAGAGCTATGAGAAACAAGGCATTTACACAAGAAAATAGATATATATATACACATTACAAATTTGCATACATTTGTAAATCGAGACATAAAAACAGAAGATCTGTAAGATGTCCTGTATAATATCAATTTTCCCCATAATTTTGTGTTGCTGAAGTGTAAAACCATGATAGTACTGTATGGGCCGTAATTTAGCTTTTAGTCCCTACCTCACCCCCACCTCACCCCCACCTTATCCCCACCTCATCCCCCACCCCACACCCCCTCATCCCCCACCTCATCCCCCACCTCATCCCCCACCTCATCCCCCACCTCATCCCCACCTCATCCCCACCTCATCCCCACCTCATCCCCACCTCATCCCCACCTCATCCCCACCTCATCCCCCCACCTCATCCCCACCTCACATCCCCCACACCCACACCCCACCCCCACCTCATCCCCACCTCACCCCCACCCCCACCACACCCGCACCCACCTCATCCCCACCTCACCCCCACCCCACCCCACCTCACCCCACCCCACCCGCACCCCACCCGCACCTCATCCCCTCCTCATCCTCCACCTCATCCCCCACCTCATCCCCACCTCATTCCCCCACCTCATCCCCACCTCATTCCCCACCTCATTCCCCACCTCATCCCCCACCTCATCCCTCCACCTCACCCCCACCTCACCCCACCTCACCCCACCTCACCCCCACCTCACCCCCACCTCACCCCCACCTCACCCCCCACCTCACCCCCACCTCACCCCCTCACCCCTCACCCCTCCCCACCTCACCCCTCCCCACCTCACCCCTCCCCACATACACACACACACTTTGTGAAAGAAATTGCAATCGTGATGCATACTGACAGTATAATATCCAACTGTAATCTTGACTTATGTTTATGTCCCATAACCATGATAGTATTGTATGGGCCATAATTTAGCTTCCCCCCCTTCCTTTTTCTCACACACACACACACATACAAACTTCTGCACCTTTTGGAAGAAATTGCTGTCCTGGTGCATACTGACAACATACATGCAATTTTTTTTTATTCCTTTCTGTTGGGAACCTTGCTTTTTACATTAATCTAACTCCTTTATCTCTATAGGTGATCTTTCATATTACATCATCCCAGACATTCAGATTTGTATCTTTTTTTTCTCTACAGGTAACGAGAGATAACGACAAGCACACTATAGCCTACACATTATCCAGACACCACACATTCATAGAGGAGTATTCGTTAGACAGTAATACAGATATGTTTCAGGTCTGTATTCAAGTTTTGTTCTTGTTCTTTTCACGCCTCGATTTGTGGAAGCTTTTTTTGCCAGCAGGTTTATACCATTTCTAATAGAATATGTCAGTATAATACGCAGAATGAGCCACGGGTTCCCAGTCGATTAACCTTGCCATCCAACTCACAACTACATATCCAACCCCCAACTACATATTCAACCCCCAACTACATATCCAACCCCTAACTACATATCCTACCCCCTTGCATAGGTGTGTGGTCCCTTTGCGTAAAATGAAATGTAAAAATATAACACAAGGGTGTATGGAGAATCTGCCCAGGTGTTTCCTCTGGATGTGCTTGTGCCTCTCCCTACCCCCTGGCAAAAGGTCCTGGTTATGGGCTTGATCACACTCCCAAACCAGAGCGTACATCTGACCAAAAGTGATTTTACCTCATTATGTTACATGCAGTTATTGCTCTAAAAATGTTCTCAAGAAAATTAAAACGATTGATTTAAACTAGTGGTTGGGTGAAGAGGGGGAATTATTTCGACAGAATTTCCAAAAAGTCATAAGGTTTTGAAAAACACTGCCCCCTCCCCCTTCCTCTTCCCTTCTTCATTTTTGGAGGAAAAGTATGGCTCTATGTCCCATTGCTTTGTGAAGGAGAGTTACACTCCTGGATTTGACCGAATGATATAAGAACTGGGTCAAGGTTATCCATTTGCAAACTCAGTTCAAAGTATTCTTAAGCCATGTTCTTACTTATCTGCGGATCATTATCTCCTGATGATTGCAGAAAAAAACAAATGTCATGGGTTTAACTCCTGAGTGCAAGCTTACCATCAGACCCACTGCTAGCAATCTGATTGTGGGGCATGCAGGGGTGTAGCCAGCTTTTCGGATTGGGGGTGTTGCCGAGGGAAATATTTTGACCTTTTGGCATATTTTCTGGTCCTTTTTCATTTTACAATTACCATTTAACTTTTTTGTGGGTCATATGACCCTCTGGCTACACCCATGGGCATGAGTGAACCGCAAGTCAAAGTGTGGGTTGTTAAAAAATCCGATGAAATGTAACCAAGCAGGCTTGAGTTGTAACAGGGTTTTGTGTATTAAACTAACGTGATCGCAGGTCACTGATCTGAGTTCACACACGTCTTCTGAGAATCTCATCGGTGGATCAGATCCGGTGAGCGTTTTCACAGTAAAAACATCAATGGATTTGATCGCCTGCATTGACTTTTGACTTTTCTTAATTGGAACCCATGGTCTTGAGTAGTGGGTCAAGATCAGCCATTGATAAACTCATCCAATGTGTTGGTGAGGTGAAGTTCATGAGAATTTTGTGCTGTGATTTTTTAATTATGTTGAATATGTTATGTGAGTAAAGGCAAATTTGCGATGTGGTTTTATAATGTAAAATATGGTATAGGGAAAAATGGTATGTTGCAGGAGAAAAAACATATTTTCTGAAATTTCTTCAGTTTTACCATGTTTTTTTTTTTTTTTTTTTTTGGGGGCGAGAGGAGTGGGGAGGGGATGCTGCTTATCTTGGCAATCACACATATATCACTGTTCAGTACCAGTTGACAGTAGTTGAATGAAAATTCAGGAAACTATGTCTTATAGACATTTTCAATATTCACTAAGTGCAAAGATGCAGAGCATATATTTTGGAGACAAGTGGACATGGAAAGCAATTAAGACATTTTATGTCACACTTAGGTTTTTGATTATTCATGTTGTGAACATTCATAAGGGAAGCCTTCAGTTATTTTATGGAAGTTTAACTCTATGGCAGTTAGTACTTGTTTTACAACTTTTCACTTATTAAATGAGAAAAACCAAAAAGTAAACAATTGAGGCAGACAAGTAAATGAGGCAAAAAGACTGACTCACTACATACAATATTTTCAACTGTACCTCCGAAAAGGAAACAAAAATTCTAAACAAAAATATAAGAAATATTATTTTAACACATCTGCAGGAGGTAAGATGTAAACTAAATCATGTGACGCGGTAATCAGGACTTTCTTTTGCCCTTGCATATCCTATGCCAATTGCCTTCATCCTATTTCACTTTTGTTTTCAAAACAAAGCTGGCAAACGTTGGTATCCAGAAGAATAGTATCATTTGAGGTGAAAAATATTGTTCATTCCCAATTGAGTCATATTTCTTTAGAAAAGAAATCTACCTTTTTATTTTGAAACGGCCAAGGGAAAACAAATAACCCAAGCCCTTTAAATGTCAGGAGGCATTTGGGTTGTTAATTTTTGGTCCTGATGGAGATATAAGGAACCTATTTAGTCATGCCTATGTATGTATGTATGTATGTATGTATGTATGTATGTATGTATGTATGTATGTATGTATGTATGTATGTATGTATGTATGTATGTATGTATGTATGTATGTATGTATGTGTGTATGTATGTGTGTGTGTGTGTGAGAGATGTATGTATGTATATATGTGTGGGAGTGTGAGGTGTATGTATGCATGCATGTGTGTATGTATGCATGTATGTTTGTATGTGTGTCTTTGACAGAAGCTTGTAAATATCTCAAGAACTGTGCGGTGTATTTATGTCATACTTGGTATATGGATGTATTGTGATCTGAAGATAAGCACTATTGTTTTTGGTGCTGTCATGAATATTAATTTGTAGGCGGGGCTAAATGTAAAATTATGTTAACACGATATCTCAAAAACCGTGTGGTGGATTTATGTCATACTTGATATATGGATGTGCTGTGGTCTGTAGATAAGCACTCTTGTTTTTGGTGCTGATGTTATTAGTAATAATTAGTAGGCGGGGCTAAATGTAAAATTATGTTAACAAGTTTATAAACACGATATCTCTAGAACTGTGAGGTGGATTTAAGTCATACTTGGTATGAAGTTGTTGACTTCATCATTGTTTATGTCAGGCAGCTTATCAAATACAATTTTGGTGGTTCATGTGGCTTATAGAAAAGGCAAAAAGCTTAACACTTAAACAAGAAACAAAATATACAAAAATTACACATTCCAGTATGAAGAATAAACTTTAAGTGTAAGAACATAACATTTAAAGAAATATGATTAAAACATACTAATTGCTTCCAATCCAAAGTTGTCATCGAAACCACATGGGATTTAGGCACAATTTGACCCTCGTTGTCATGGTGCCGTTAAGCTCTCATCAAACAAACAAACATTTAGTTGAGAATACATTTTGGCTTGCAAATATGTTAAGAGCAAAGCAAACTTACCGTTGATACATTATGATGTCGTAACATATGAGAGTTTGGTGATTTTTAAGAAAAGATTTGAGATACCCACAGTTAAGTGGTAAAGAAAGACTGTACAAGAGTGACCAATCAGAAGCCAGCATAGCATGATGTCATAACTCATTTGCATATATTCATAATTGCTTCAGATAGGTTGATTTTCAACCTGTTACATATCTGACAATTGGAGCTTTGGTATGTTTTGTCACAAATTAAAGAGAATCCCAACAACAGTTCGTAACACAAAAAGCGTGCCGTCATTGTTTTGACCTAAGGCAATTTTTTTGGGTGGTTTGCATAAAATTTTTGCATACAATATAGAAACTTATAAAACCAAGTACAGTTATGCAAATGACCCATTTTATGTTCTTTGTGATAATTTTTTTTTGGGAGGGTTTTCTCAGGCTCACCCAGAGATTGGACTTAGGATAAATTGTCCCTCTTCTAAGACCAAACATTAAATCTTTCACACTAGCATGAAATTTATCCAACATTTTCCCTAATTTCCGTTCAATTTATATCCTCAAATTTTCCCTAAAGGTCAAGAAATTTCCCCACTGTTCAAGAAAGTTCCCCACAGGTCAGGAAATTTCCCCCTAGGCCAAGAAATTGACCTACATTTACCCAACTTTCCCCAAGCCCTGCATGTACATTCAACAACTTTTTGAATTTATAACTTTTATTAATCATCAGCCATAGCTCTCTCAGAGACATACACAATATTTCAGTCTGTTCTCCTTAAAATGCTTCTTTCTATTAGGCAGTCAAATGGTGGCTATTTCCAAGGGGGCAAAGACAAGGGGCGTAGGAAGGGTTATTCTTCAGGGAGCAAGAGCCTCAAAAATTTCACGATTACAAGCTGAAAAATTGCACTGGTAAATTAAGTTTCTATAAAACTTGGGAACTCTTCTTAATTTTTTTGGGAAATCTCCCTCATTTTGGGGAAATTTTCTTCAGTTTTGGGAAAATTTCTTTCATTTTTGGGAAATTAATTTTGTCTAGCTTTACCACAATTTCAATTTTTTCTTAATCATTTCCTAATTTGACCTGCCAACCATACGAAAAGCATATGTTCAACCGTGCTGTTAAAATCTTTTCTGTTTTTCATGACTAAAAAGTTCGAAACTGAGAAAGAAAGAAAAAGTAGCAGTTTTGCCTCAAATTGCACAATTGTTGTTCTTCACATTGCTACAATAATAAAAATCCTGGTTGCACTTGTACTTTCATAAATAATATAGAGAGAGCCTTCTGATACTGATATTTTGAAGAACTCACATTGCTCTCATTCAATGTCAAAATGAAAATATCCTAACGAATTAAGCGGGTTTTGTGTACTGAGGATAAATTAACAGGTAAAATAGTACTTCACTGACAATATATGTTTAAATACAGAG
This sequence comes from Chiridota heheva, assembly GCA_020152595.1. NCBI lineage: Eukaryota > Metazoa > Echinodermata > Holothuroidea > Apodida > Chiridotidae > Chiridota > Chiridota heheva. The sequence goes on from JAIGNY010001511.1 coordinate 3,485,725, forward strand.
CATTATCATTAGGAAATTACGATTGATGCGGTCTATAAGCTCAAGTCATGCAATTCTAACAGGATCTGTGGAGCTATAAACTGTCTCAGTTTATGGCTCCATGGTTGCACACAGCGTTGGTAGATTGTTCCAAGCATAAAAAGCCAAATCACTTTGAAGAAGAAGAAAAAGCCAAATCTGCAAATTAAGCTTTTAGAAAAAGCCAAGTCTGCAAATTAAGCTTTAAAAAAAAGCCAAACCTACAAATTAAGCTTTTAAAAGAAACCAAGCCTACAAATTAAGCTTTTAAAAAAAGCCAAACCTACAAACTAAGCTTTTAAAATAAGCCAAACCTATAAATTAAGCTTTTAAAAAAAGCCAAACCTACAAATTAAGCTTTCAAAAAAAGCCAAACCTACAAATTAAGCTTTTAAAAAAAGCCAAACTTACAATTTAAGCTTTAAAAAAAAGCCAAACATGCAAATTAAGCTTTAAAAAAAGGCCAAACTGTAATCAAGACAAAAAAGGTCCACATTTTGTAAAGGATTGACCACTAACAGCTCCAAGGGCTTTTTCTGCAGGGGTCAAATGTACTAAAAAGCAGAAGAAGAAAAAAATATGTATATTATGTAACTTCTACAACATGCAAAATATCACATGGTCTGAATGTCATTACAAAATTAATCTTTTATGTTTTATTCTCCATCAAAATTGTTCAGAGAAGGCCAAAATCAAGCCAAACAAGTAAAGGTTATCAAAAGCCATTTGTTTAAAAAAAGCCAAAAGATATTTTTTGTGGCCAAGCCAAATTTTCAGGAAAGCCAAATATAACATTTCTTGCAGCCAAAGTCTCAACAAAAAAAACCCACTTTTTCAAATTTGGCTTAGAACTTAGAAGCCAATATACATTGTGAACAATTCTACCAATATTGATTATCAAACAATATTTGCATAGATATGTTATTGTACTTTCTGCGTTTCCTTTATTTATTTTTTGAATGTTTTTGTGCACAAATTGTGTATTTTGGGTCATTTGCCAATATCATTCAGCTTTGTGTTTTTTGTCAAATCACTAAATCTGTATACTATATTTGGAAATCTATAATCAGTAGGTATATACTTTTGTAGTGTGATTCAGAGAATGAATACAGATTTCAGCTTTGTTTGCTATTTTTGTAAATGGAAAATAGAAACATTATGCTAGCAAATGCTAGCAAAAACTATCTGCAAGTTTGCGCAAGCTAGCAAAACTTTTTGCAAGCTTGTGCAAGCTAACAAATATTTTATGCTAGCTTGCACAAGCTAATTTTAGCTTGCGCAAGCTAATGTTAGCTTGCGCAAGCTAATGTTAGCTTGCAGCACGCTTGCTAAAGCTAGTACTTGTTCTAAATACTAGCTTGCCGCATGCTTGCAGCATGCTTGCGTAAACTAAAAAAGTTAGCTTGTCGCAATTGTGCTGCAAGCTAAAATTTCTGTAAGGGTATGCATGTGTCTATGGTTTTATCCATGAATGGTACAAAGAAATATCTTAATAGTCTTAGTCAAACCATAAATTGAAATGAGCTATGTTTGTACCCACTGGTGAAGGCTTTTTTGGTGTAACTGCATAAGTCAATTGATGTTATTGAGTATCAGAAAAGTTAAATTATAATCTGTAAGCTCAATGATGTATTTCATTAAAGCAACACATAGCCCTGGTAATTTATATTCATGTCACTTCAGTCGTTTCTACATAAATCTTACAGAACTTTATAGACTTAAATATCTCCTTAACAGAATAACATTTTCCAATGCTTTTATTCACCATTTTGTTTCTTTTGAGTTCCTCCTTTATATGAGATCAACTTACTTGACCAATGAACTAATCCTTTAAGTAAGCCTCTATGATATATTTCATGTAAGCAGCACGGAGCCCTGGTAATATTCACATTATGCCCAATTTATGGTTTTCTCTTTTGTTACAACAGCGCTCAAAATAAACTCCAATAAAACTCTTCAATAAACTTGTCATTCACTATACTATAAATCAAGTAGTTTGTCCTAGATCCTGTTTGGCTTATTCTATTCAGTGCTATTGACCTTATGGAATTGATTGAAGGAACATTGTCAGGTAGATGCAGAAATAAAGGCAGGAGACAATCTGCCAGCCCAATTTGCTTGCAAAGTTTGATCAGATTGTGGCGGACTTGTTTAAAGGCATATAGACAGGTACAGAATTTGTATCCCGATGAGAGGGCGTTATGTTCTGAGCAGAACAGTCTTGAGATGGTCCCAGACTCCCAATAGCACGTACAATGTTTAAGTTATGACAAATCAAAGTTTGTCAAAATTTTCAGCCTGTGCAAAAGTGATGATGTACTGCTGAAGTTCTTTAATGAAGTTCTTTTTGTTTCTTTTACAAATTTCACATATCCAAGGTTCTCAAATTGCATTCTACTGCTAAATCTGGATTAAGGTTGTGTAATAATATCCTGTATAATTTCCTGTTCACTATTGCCAACTTCTCCCATTCAAAATGTTTGGAGAATTAGGACTGAAAAACAAGTTAATATGAGCAATTTTTTACTTGTCCCACTCTGATGTCACAAGATATTGCGCAATTTATGCTAATTAAGTATCTAAGTTATAAAATGGACAGATTTTTAACCGAATTTGATGGGACTTTTTATTTACTGTTTTCATGATTTTGAGTTCATTTTAAACCATTTTAGCTGATGTTGTTGCTACCTATACATACACCTTTAAAGTGTTGTATTCTTGGGTAAACAGCAGCTAATTAGATGCCACTCTATCCTGTCATTTTTGATGTTCAGACGCTCTGGTGGTTATATTTTAACATGATTACTGATGCTCTCGTAACTTTCTTATCTCAAGAGGTTGTTTGCATGGTGGCGTTCGTTGGAGAGTTATCAGTGATCTTGTTGAAGAATGCACGTTGGAAATGACAGCTCGAAGAGCATCATAGGAGGTTGTTTGAGATAATGGGAGCATTCACGAATGAATTGTTGGAAGATGTGGTACAGATTGGTCCTGTTGCCAACTATTTTGGTCGTGATGACCGATAAGTTAATCGAAAAATGTGAAGTGATGTCGGTAAACGATAGCATATTCTTCCTGTTATTTAAGTGATGGCCGTTAATTTGACTCATATATTGCAATAGATTTTGAATCTGAGAATTTTGGTTTCTTGTGCTTTGCTTATACTTTTAACATGCAGAGGCAACATTAGCTAAATTGTTTCTAAATGCATTAAAACCCATGTAAAGAGCAAAAAATGTCGTCAAAATATTTCATTAAAATGTTGCCATTTTCTAGATTTTTCAGGCCTGAATGCGTAAATTGGTTATGTATTATCAAGCAGTTAAATCCATTAGGCCCATGACTCCTCCTGGATGGAACATCAGTCTATCCAAAAAGTGAAAGGATATACCCCCATCCCCTTCCTCCCCCCCTCCTCCCAAGGATCTATTGCACACCCATGCAAACAGTAATAGTACTAAAAAATTCTCTGATATAAATTTAAACATAAACTTTTTTACCTTGTTTGAGGTTTGTGTACATATGAAACTTAAGTTAGTTAAATCCATACTCGGAGCCATTAATGCAGCAGTCAAACGGCATCTTCACATACCCCCCTTAAGCGTTCACTTTTTTTTACCTTTTTCGGAATTTGTTTAGGTCAAGATTCACCTACCTGCAAAAATGTTTAGGCAAAGATTTACCTCTGGCCAAAACAGTTGGGGTCAAGATTCACCATGGCAAAACAATTTGGGTCAAGATTCACCTTGGTCAATTTTTTAAGGTGGAGATTCACCACAGACAAAATATTATTTTTGGTTATTTCTTTTTATGATACTTGTAAACAATCAATATACATATAGTATCATAATTTCCTTATTTTATTCCACATTATCTTCTTGTATGATACATGTTGCACTATGGGAATTGATGAATGCAAGATGAAATAGATTGTGACTGGACTCAGGAGTGATAAAAATTGTTGAAAAAAACATCTTTGCGGATATTTTAAAAGAATACATATCAACATATCATGTTTTCAATCTTCCTTTCTTAATCTTTCATGTAAAAACAAATAATTCTAACAAGATTTAAGTCAATTTAGGCATGCCCCCAAGTCAGTCATTACTTGATCATTTATTAATTATTTTTTATCTAACTGGCGATATAAAAAAGACCCCCAAGTTTTGTGGGAGCTTTTCGATACCAAATGAAAGAAATATCGTGTATTTCCACAAGTTTGTATGTCTAGAAGGCTAGGCCACACATTATTTGTAGTCATTCAACACTCAAAATCCTCAAATGAAAATAAAATTGCACTGTTGCTTTTTGATTCCACAAGCTAGTTCACACATAAGCATCAACACACTCATTACATACTGAGACAATGAGCAGATGAGAGTTCTAACCTTAGGCCCTACTACGTTCTAACAGTAACACTGCTAGGCCTAAGTCTAATTCACATGGTATGAAATACCTCCATTCTCCTTGCTTGCCCCCTGTACAACCTTCCCAGAGCTTCCCTCGCTGCCGACAACTCAGTAGCCGAGCTCTTCAAAAAAAAACCTCTGGATAAAATTATCTCCTTCCTCCATCATACTCCCTCTACAACCATGTTTAGTCCTCCTTCCCCACCCCCTCTCTCTCTCTACATTATTTTTTCACCTCATACACCTCCTCTCTCGATCCCAGCTTTTTGGCTTTTTGTTCTCGTATTTCTCTCAATCTCCTCCTGTTTACTCTCCTTCCTACCTCTGGAATGATCTAACCTCTCAGGCACAATTTGACCCTTGCTGCTGTGGTGCTGTTAAACTCTCATTAAGCAAACAAAATGCTTCTAAAACACCTCAGGTCAATCAAAATTGAGAACATTAAGTGTTACATCTTCATTTCTTTGCATAAAATTGCCTTGAAAATAATCATAAGTGCTGTATGGAATAGCTATATAAAGTATTAAAGTCACACGAATGTTTGGAATTGCTTTGACTTCCTGTAATTTCTTGCATGTTTCAGCTAATCCTCATGTGACATGTTGTAACAGTTTGAAGTTGACCAAAGAGTTCTCACGGATAGATATTCGGCATTTTGTTTTTTTGCAAAGAGTTACTAATGAGTGGAATGGTTTGCCTAAGTGGGTAGTCAGCTCCAATTCTGTTCACAATTTCAAAGTCAACCTTGATAAGTTCTTTACTAACTCTGGAAGTCTTTGTTTTTTTGTGTGTGGTGGTGGTGTTAGTTTGGGATTTTTATGGGGTGATTCACCCTTCTTAGCCCATCATCTTGTTATGTTATGATTGATTGCAAAATTTGCATGCTGTAACATACAGTCAACCTAACTAGTAATCACTGTATGTCTGTAGTACCATCCCTGGTAGTACAAAAACGTTACTACCACACATTCATATGGGTACGTATAGGTCCCGGATTAGCTTCCGGTGGAAGGCTATTTACGCAATGCGCTAGTGAGAATAAGGTGTCCATCATACGGAAAACAATAAGAAATTATTATATTTCAGTTCGACGCTAATTCGACGTTAACGATTTAAATTTGATGCATTTCCGTCATTTAGGTTGTAGAATTTCGACAAGGATTCACCCATCTTCAATATTTTTTAGGCAAGATTAATCTGACTTTAAAAAAAAAAAGTCGTTCAAGATTCACATCACCTAAAAATATTTTAGATCAAGATTCACCCCAACTTTAAAATTTTGACCTGAAGATACGACATCGAAACGACGTCGAATCTTAAACGTGCCTTGATTGAAGTCTGTGAAATGCCGTTTGACCGCTGCATATGGCCCAGTTTTTTTGGCGTTAGTGGATGAGAGCACATGATTCTCGCAGGTTAACTTCCCAGCAGTACTGGTACTCGTTTACCGAGTGGTCTGGAGCAAGTAGAGTAAAGTGTCTTGTTCAAGGACACATTGCAGCACTCGTGGCGCGAATCAAACCCGGTACATTTCACACACGAGCAAAACTCCTTAATACTGCACCTCATATCAAGCAGCTCTGTCCATCCTATTGTTGCTATGAACATCCTTTGTTGTGCAAAGAAGAGAAGGAATTATGAGCTTTTTTCAAATCTTGACCGTACTCTTAGTCGAAATGGATATGTTCTGATTAGTTTTAACGATTGGTGAGCAATGTGGAATACAATGTGATATGTTTATATACTTCTAAATTTTGTGCCCTTGAATGGAATTCCTTGAAAATAATGAAAAAGTTCTTTTGCTGTAAATTTGCATAGAGAATTTATAGAAGTATGACGGTTGCAATGTTACAAATGTTTTGAAGTATGAAAATTTAGACCAGAAATTTCAAACAACTGTAAAATGGGAGATTTGAAATAGATTTTGATGCGATGTTTTTAGATTTTCAGACGTTGACTTTAGGGGTGATATTACGCTTCGTACCAGCCTTTACAATATGAGTTCCATGCAAACTTTTCCAGCATTGCTTTGTTTCTGGATGGCATGATGTATATTATTATTTCAGTGACTCTGTGATTGCAAGTTATAAAAAGAGTTGGTTTCATCAATCTCTCTTTGAGCAATGAAATCACGGATGTTCCCCGACATATGTATGTCAGTTGAAATGGCAGAAAAGGTGAAAAATTATTCATGAATGAAAGTTTGACGTCAACAGCTTCTATTTTTAAAATGGATTTCTATTGTCAAAATGGACTGGAATTCAGCCTTCACATTACCATTATACTCCTTTCTTGGTACTTAATAAACTCTGTACCAGAATAGCTAGCAAACTTTTTGTTTGCTATTCTGGTACAGAGTTTATTAAAGGAGCACTAGATCAAAAAATGAGGGCGCTTGTTTTTGAGAATTTCACAGATATATCTTCCTTAATAGATCAATAACCTTCATACCTCCATAGCCCACAAACGAAGTGAGGGCAAAGGTTACCTGAATATTCATATTAACCAAAATTTGCTATACCGTTGCGTGCTAGATAAGCATTTGGTTTTTGGGGACCCCCTAAAAATACGCCCTCACTTTTCAGTCTAGTGCTTCTTTAAGTACCAAAAACGGAGTAATGGTAATGTGAAGGTTTTATTCCAGTCAATTTTAAAAATAGAAATCCATTTTGAAAATAGAAATCCATTTTAAAAATAGATATTCTTTTTGAAAATATAAGCTGTTTCTAATTTACAAATTTGTTTTAAATTTTCTAGTTTTGCTTCTTCTTCCATCATCAGATTGGCAGATCAACAGAGCAAATCATAGACTATATCGTCATGGATACTGTCCCAGGTGCGAAATCACAGGAGGACTGTGTTATATCAGAAAGCACAATTTCCAGGTTTGCGTGTCGAATAATCGTAGATAGAGATCCACCGTACAAAGCCAGAATATATGCAGCAGGTTTCAACTCGTCTAATAATATTTTCCTTGGGGTGAGTGTTGACTTTTAAAACGATACTATAAGGAAACCTTTTGGATTTGGATGAAATATTTTTTCGTTCGTGTTTTATTCAAGGAATGTTTAGATTTGGTTTGCAGTTTATTGTGTTAAAATAACTTGAGGAAATTGTTCTGGTTGAGGCAATGTCTATGAATAACAAAAATTAATAATAATGCATTTGGTTTATTTTTTAGAAAGATTTCCATTTTCAAAGGATTTTCCAGTAGGGCTGCCATGATAAATGTGTTATGGCGATTTCGTCAGTGAAACTTTGATTTGATGATATTATCACCATTATAAGACGCCACTGATATTTTCTTGATTGATAGGGAATTCATGATTTTCAACAAAATTTTTTTTAAATTTATTCTTTCTTTCTTTTCTTAAATGTTTTAGAAAAGATTTGTTAATACTTAAACAACAAAAGCTAAATAAAAGTAGAAGAATAAGAAAAAAAAGGAAGGAATTTTATTTAATATTTAGTGGTTTCACATGAACAGACCTGGCAAAAATGTACAGTTCTGGTGATTATAAAAGTGGGAAAAACAGGAATTCACTACAAGAAATTTGTTCTTCATAAATTAAACAAAAAAAAGATTTATTGAGTAAACAACAGCATATGTATTAAAAAAACACAATGTAATTGTGCGATGAATAGTACATTAAATTGCGAAAGAGGGAAGCATATAAAGATGTTTTTACCACATTAATAATATTATTTCGTGGGAATATTTCCGACACCTTCATTCAGAATCGTGGGAAATTTTGTAATCAATTTCAACTATGCAAGTGAATTAATAACATAGATTGTTCATGATATCGCCGCCATATTGTCACATATAAGTGTAGTGATATGGAAGTGATATCGATGCAGATAGACAAATGTTCTTGTGGCAACCCTATTTTCAAGTTCTAAGACTAAAATGTTTGAAAGCAGTTTATCAAAGTCTGAAGAAAGTTGAAAAAGATGTTGAAAAAGAAATGCAGGAGTCGTAGAAGACCAATCACCTTCTTCATTGTATTCTTTATGAAATTTCCTTCAAATACAGCAATAAATTACTTGTTATTCAATGACAAATTAAGCTTGCACGGTTTTGCCCCGACATGAGACCAGTCTGTTTCCAAAATAAAAACTGGTTTTAACCAGAAAACCGCTTTTTTACCCGTAATGTAAAAAAGCTTTGAACATTACTTGCATTACAGCAACTATAAGTGCACTGTTATATGATAGCTGCTAATGATGTTTGTATCACAGTTTTTTTGTAAAAAGTGTTGAAAATGATAATGGAGGCATTTATAAATATAATGTATTGATAAACTTTAATGTTGTTTGCATGTAAAGTGATTTTATTACCCCATTTGCCCCTCAAATGATGATAAATTTTACCCCTTTGTCAGTCTAGGTCTGAAAGGCATTAAACAGTTCCCAATGTCCCAAGCAAATCATGAAAAGTTGTTAAAATGGCCGTGTCGACAGGCCATCTATCTGCCCTTATTTGCTCACGATTTATATATAACTCATAGTTGATTTCAATTTTCTTTCATGTAAAAAGAAAAGAAATTATTGGATAGTTGCAAAACAGATATAAATTAAGCCTCTAAATGCACCATCTTACTTGCGATGCTATGCTAGCCATGGTAAAGCTTCAGGTCAGGGCAAGTCAATGAATCACCGTATAAGTTGCTAGAATTATGCCAAAGGTTGTTAGAATAGAACCAAATGAGATTCACTGATAGAACATTTTTCCCTTCTTCAACAACGAATCCATACTTTTGCCTGATCAGTATTTTTGAACAGACAACTATAAGCTAAATCCATCCGAGCCATTAGGCTCATTGAGCCGGTGCTTATCCCCTGTTTCCATGGCGCAAGCGGATGAGTACATGACTCCCCCTGGACGAGATGCCAGTCCATCGCGGACTAACAGTGCTGGTACTCATTTTACAGCTGAGTGGACTGAAGCAAGTAGTGTAAAGTGTCTTACTCAAGGACACAATGCAGCGCTCACGACGAGAATCGAACTCGGTACCTCTCGAATACGAGCATGATTCCTCAACCACTGAGCCACAGCACCTCTTTTAGATTAACTTGATAACTTGATTGTAATATTTCAAAATGCAGTTCTACTGCAGTTCAATTTCTTTAGAGCTGACAACTATGAAGTTTAAGTGGTGAAAAAAAAAAGAAAGAAGGAAATTGTAAAGTGTTTCAAAATTGATGTTCAACAGAGCACCAAAATGATTACAAACTTCATAAAGGTGCAAACTTGAAGGTGCAAAGTAACCGTTGCATGTGCCAGGGTGCACTTTTCACTGTGCCCCTACCTAACTAACCCTCTCTCTCTTTATCTCTTTTTGTGTCATTATTGCTTTTTTCAGTTCACAAATGATATGGGTGAAGGTTTTAAATTTTTATATTCAGATTAGTTACTCCCTTCATGCCATATTTATCACCATTTAAAAACCTATTTATATCCAAGAACCTGATATACAGTCCGGAAGCATGCCTATTAACAGGAACATTTATAAACACACGAGAATATTGAAGTCATGCAGCCATATTGTTTAGATGTTACAATAAAATGTCATAGTTTATAATTTATGTACTTAAATTATTAAAAATCATTATGTTAAAGAAAAAAAGAATTTTCAAAATGGCCGTTTTGCGCCTAGAAGCCTAGTTTTATTGTCCATTTTATGTAATATTTCGATACGGCGTGGTGAACATATCAAATGGGAGTAGAAACATGACAGTAATGAAGGTATTTTTATGAGTTTTAAGTTTCCCCAAGCAAAGATATTTTTCCCAGACGTATTTCAAATTTGAAAAATGTAACATTACATAAGGCTTTAATGTTAGGATAGCAAAGGATCATGGGAAATATCACAAAATGGCAGCTTCTATTTAATAAAATGTTCCCATTAATAGGAGCATTTTTGTTCCCATTAATAGGCATGCTACCGGACTGATATATCTCAACCTCCTATCGCTCTTCTTGTCACACTTATTAATTAAAAGTATGTTACGTATTTGAACATAATATTGATGAAGATATTTTCAGTGTCTTATTACATGCATGATATATGTGTAGAGTACTGCATTTTAAGTGCTAGGATAGAATGCATTCGGTAAAACATTCCATTAAACAGCTTGAGTGACACATGCTTTGCGTCACTTTGTATTTCAAGCTACATGACATGAAATGCAACGGGTGACAGTTAAAGAGTCAAAAGGATTGCAATAGTTACATTAGGGAATAAGTTACACCAATGAAATTGTTTTGATTGTTTACTATTTTACTTTTGAATGAAGCTTTTAAGGAGCACTAGACTGAAAATTGAGGGCGTATTTTTAGGGGTCCCCAAAAAATCAAATTCTTAATTAGCACGCAATGGTTTAGCAATTTTTGGTTATTGTGAATATTCAAGTGACTTTTGCCATCATGTCGCCTGTGGGCTATGGAGGCATGAAGTTTATCGATCTGTTGTGGATGATATTATATCTGTAAAATGCAGATCTCACTTTTCGATCTAGCGCTCCTTTAACTTGAGTAGAAAACTTTAAGCAATCAAAAAATTTCTAAAATGTAACTGAGCATAGTAGAAAATTGAAAGCAGTTCTTTCGATGATGTCATAAATTATTTTTGCCTATTATGTTAAGACGGTTTGTCCTTCAAATTTAAAAAGCTATAAATGAGCTTTCATAAATTTTAAAGGGTTTTTGCCTGTTTTTCATGGTTAAATATATTTCTAAAGTATACATGTAAGTTCTCCTCTGACAAGTGAAAGTTATATCAGTGTTTCATAGCCCATGGGCGGCTTCATGTAAAGGTCCAAATAGACGGTGTCATTAGGCAGTTAAATCAACATAAACAAACCATGCCATTAGATAGCTTTGTGACCTGAGGACTGTAAATAAAGGTTCAGTTAGTTCAAAAGTAACAAAATCTTTTAATTTATTGACCAAAAGTTGATCACAAAAAATTGGATATCTTGGAATATTTATAGCCATTACTTGAAGTCAATTTGAAGCAATCACTTCTTGATATTTTCACTTACTTTTAACCTATTACTCAGTTCCTGACAACAACAAAAAGTGAGAGAGAGAGAGAGAAACCTAAATTAGCATCTGCTCTAATGGTTTCTAGATAATGGAAATGAATCTTAATATCTCCATCTCCAGAAGAAAAAAAAACGCTTTCATATCGACCACTTGCAACTTTTCGTTCTTCGTGAGTACCACGCATCGGAATTGTGTCATCACTTCCATTTGAATCTGATGCCATGTTCTTAAGATTGGCACTGTTCGTTCGTAACTTAAGATGATCTTTGAGAAAACAAAGCCTTTTCTTGAGAAATTGATACCAAAGTTGGAAGATGAGAGGTTCATTTTGTGTCCTTAACTAGGTCAAGTTGAGTACCCTTGATGACAACAAAAGACTTAAAATAATTATATAAGAGTCTTCTCGTTCCTGTAAATATAATGCATTGTATTAAAGAACATTTTTGAGGTGCATCAATTCTGTAAGAAATTACGTCATGAGGTTAAAAGTATAACAAGTGAGCATTTTGAAAGTGTGAGGTTACTAGTAATTTGTGCAGCCTGTGAAATGTTCATTCTCATTTGTAAAAGGTCTGTGGACATGTAGCAGTTATTGGTTGACATGTAGCAGTTATTGGTTGACATGTAGCACTTATTGGTTGACATGTAGCAGTTATTGGTTGACATGTAGCAGTTATTGGTTAACACATAGCAGTCATTGGTTGACATGTAGCAGTTATTGGTTGACATGTAGCACTTATTGGTTGACATGTAGCAGTTATTGGTTGACATGTAGCAGTTATTGGTTGACACGTAGCAGTCATTGGTTGACATGTAGCACATTGATTGACATGTAGCAGTTATTAGTTGACATGTAGCAGTTATTGGTTGACATGTAGCAGTTATTAGTTGACATGTAGCAGTTATTGGTTGACATGTAGCAGTCATTGGTTGACATGTAGCACTTATTGGTTGACATGTAGCACATTGATTGACATGTAGCAGTTATTAGTTGACACGTAGCAGTTATTGGTTGACATGTAGCAGTTATTGGTTAACATGTAGCACTTATTGGTTGACATGTAGCAGTTATTGGTTGACATGTAGCAGTTATTGGTTGACACGTAGCAGTCATTGGTTGACATGTAGCACATTGATTGACATGTAGCAGTTATTAGTTGACATGTAGCAGTCATTGGTTGACATGTAGCAGTTATTGGTTGACATGTAGCACATTGGTTGACATGTAGCAGTTATTGGTTGACATGTAGCACTTATTGGTTGACATGTAGCAGTTATTGGTTGACACGTAGCACTTATTGGTTGACATGTAGCAGTTATTGGTTAACACGTAGCACTTATTGGTTGACATATTGCAGTTATTGGTTGACATGTAGCAGTTATTGGTTGACATGTAGCAGTCATTGGTTGACATATTGCAGTTATTGGTTGACATGTAGCACATTGATTGACATGTAGCAGTTATTAGTTGACATGTAGCAGTTATTGGTTGACATGTAGCAGTCATTGGTTGACATGTAGCAGTTATTGGTTGACATGTAGCAGTTATTGGTTAACACGTAGCAGTCATTGGTTGACATGTAGCAGTTATTGGTTGACATATTGCAGTTATTGGTTGACATGTAGCACATTGATTGACATGTAGCAGTTATTAGTTGACACGTAGCAGTTATTGGTTGACATGTAGCACTTATTGGTTGACATTAGCAGTTATTGGTTGACACGTAGCAGTCATTGGTCGACACGTAGCAGTCATTGGTCGACACGTAGCAGTCATTGGTCGACACGTAGCAGTCATTGGTGGACACGTAGCAGTCATTGGTCGACACGTAGCAGTCATTGGTCGACACGTAGCAGTCATTGGTCGACACGTAGCAGTCATTGGTCGACACGTAGCAGTAATTGGTCGACACGTAGCAGTCATTGGTTGACACAACAGTTATTGATCGACACGTAGCAGTCATTGGTCGACACGTAGCAGTCATTGGTCGACACATAGCAGTCATTGGTCGACACGTAGCAGTCATTGGTCGACACGTAGCAGTCATCGGTCGACAAGTAGCAGTCATTGGTCGACAGGTAGCAGTCATTGGTCGACAGGTAGCAGTCATTGGTCGACACGTAGCAGTTATTGTTGACATGTAGCAGTTATTGGTTGACATGTAGCAGTTATTGGTTGAAAGAATATTAATATCTAAGTACTTTTAGTTTTTTAAATATGGCTGATCAAAGTTTGATCAGTTTTAATTCATTTGAAATTTGTGATGTATGACTGACTGCATGGGCAGACAGCTCAAACTTCTTCAAAATCTTAGTCACAGAAATCATTTGATTTCAAAATTTTCTTGCTAGAAACTGATTGTTCACACAATTTTAATCAGAAGTTGCTGCACCAATACAAACACAATTAGTTACTTTTAAAAAAATCCTTTATCATATTCTTACAGATCCTTTTCTGGTAGAAGGCCCTCAGTTCCTCTTGTACCAGCTCTTCTTCTGAAACATCTCATTCTGCAAAAAAATTTGTCTGGATGATTTAATGTTTTCAGTATAACTGTACTTCGTTGGCTGATTATCTAAAATTGATCCAGCTTTCTCTCGAAGGCCTGGATACTTGATGATTCACTAACATTACATGGTAAATTGTTCCATAAATCCACCACCCGAAAAGAGAAAATATTATTTATAAATGCAAATGAAAATCCATGGAATAGTTGAATAAAACCTAATATACGACACATTTATATTTTGCCACTGTGGTCACATGATGTTTCATGTGTTGAATCTGTGTTTCCTACAGAAAAAGGGTATCCATGCATTACAATAGAACCACCTCCATCTGTTTCTAGCAGTAGGCAACCACAATGTGGCAAGATAATGAAATATTAGAGAGAAAACTATTATTTTGTCAGATTGGGAAATGATTTTCAGAATTGATGCCTGAACTTCTAGGAAAATTACTTGCACATTCAGCTGTCTGTTGCGTGAATTTGCATAAATCTTTGTTTTGTTTCTTGTTGATTTCCTTTCTCTGTAATTACAAATGGAATTCCGGAACAAAAAAACATATATGTTGGTTTTGGAAGTATGAATTTTTATTATGTTCGTAAAAGTTTGTGTTTAAGATATGATAATGATATATGTATTTATTTGAAAGATTTGCCATTTGCATATTTTTTAAATAGTTGAGGTAAAAAATATCGACCATATGTTGGTATTAAATATTTTGTCAAAAACTTCCATTTTAATCGCATGTAGTTTGTGTATGAAATCAAAACTTAAATCAGCATATTTGTTAAATTGTTCTGAAAGTTGTCCTTGGTGGGTCTTCATTCAACAGTGCATTGCAACTGGTTTATCAAACGGCCAATCACATCTCTGTATAACCTTAGCTGTTGAGCAAGGAATGTAAAATACCCACTCTGCCAAAGTACCTGACAGTTGTCAAATTTAAGTTCAACATTTATGGCAACAATTTACTTGGAACTGTTTCACTATTTATTTCTATCGAATGTATAGGTCACATGCAGATTGCCATTTTATTGTAGCTATATTGATATTTTCTATTATTGTACATAATATCACATGTGGCATGCAAAGCACACGTTCCTTTCTTAGGAAAACTTACAGATTAATGACATACAGTAACATGTTTGACTTTTTCTGTAGATTTTTTTAATTTATGTTTATTCAAGTTTTCAGTAACTAGATTTCCCACAAGTTTGCAGCGCTAAATATGATTTTATATGTTACAAGATTTAGCAAATGTTCAGGATAGGCGCTACAAGAAATAGTCACCAAATTGTTGATGAAACCAGGAATATATTACTTTAGCAAAAGTAACATATCCCTAATGAAACCAAACCACCAATCAAAATGGGTTATCACTTTGAATTGTTTTGAATTTCTATTCCTGTAGGTCCTAACTTCTGCTCCAAACCTTTCACCAATAAAATTATTTTTAATATATAACACATTTGTGGTATTGGGATATGGGAATGCCATCTTAAAGCTATAGATCAACCATTAGGATTTTTTTTTTTTAGCTCTCAAACTTGAAGGTGTATGGAAATCTGTAAAACTGTTAAAGGTTGGATCAGTTCAGGGTCAAAACAAATTCATCTTATTTTTCATCATTTTTCATAAGAGGGGATTTTAATAGAAAAAATACTAACAACTAATCAGAGATTGATAATTTCATAAGGGAGAGTAGAAGTCATAGTAGAAGTCATTCAAGAGTCAAAAATAGTACATTTCTCTATCTATCTATATACCTTTAAGTAAGGTCGCTCCTAATTTGTCTGAATTACTTTCCTTCCTACAGGAGAAAGCGTGTAAATGGAGAACGCCAAGTGGAGGCATGGATGGTTTAACGACGAATGGTGTACTCTTAATGAGACCCAAAGGGGGATTTCAATCCAATGCAACTCCTGGTGTTTGGCGAGAGGTGTCAGTTTGCGGAAATATTTATTCATTGAGGGAAACCAGGTCTTCACCGCAGAAGGGAAAAGTGGTAAATATTCTTCCTCTGTTTTTTTTTTCTGATATCATTTTCAGTTTGGTTGAAATAGCGGGTGTAAAAGATGTTTCTTCTTTTAATCTTTTTGTCAGATGGTGATTTTGCTGTTTATGGTAAGAGAAGGCAGAATGAATTAAACAGCCTTTGGCTAAAACAGTATATTGTCAATGGACTATAAAGATATGCATGTGACTTTGTGGTATAATGTAACACCTCTGCAATATGCATTATTTGTGTTACTGATATTTTGCTGAGGGAATACTTCAGAATTCAAATTTATGTTTGAATTAGTTTAAAAACTAAAAGTGAAGTATGTTTTGTATAATTGTTATTGTAGAGCACAGGTTCTGAATTAATTTTTTCCAAGGGCCATCATTTCACAACAGCCTCAGGCTGCGGGCCAATTGCATGGCTAAACCAGTGTCACATGACAGACAAAACCCTTTAAAACAATCCCTGAATACAAACAAGATGAGAATGCATGTGTAATAAGAATGATATATGCCAGATGTCGGCGGTTCTCTTATCTGCCTTCCTTTGACAAGCCCAGCGAAGCCATGGTTAGAGTTCAGATTTCTTGTTGTTGATGGCCCGAAATGGCTTAAGATCAAATACAGAAATTCCAAAATTAAATTGAAGATGGGAAGAATATTTTAGATTTAAATGTTAAATCAACTCAGGAAAACATTTTGAACATTTTGTTCTAATCAGGCAGAAAAGCAATTTTCTTTAAACTTGAGATAATTCAGGCTCAACAAAAAAATATAAAAAAATAACTGGGATCCATGATTTTGGTGACCCATAATGGCTGCAAAATCTTTTAAAACACTGACCAAAATTTGGCTTTTATTAATTTAAGAACATTTAATAACTAACTATTAGGACCTATGAATTTGAGGATGAAATAAAACGACAGATTGATGTCATCTGTGAAAATTTAATGCTTGTTTTTTCATTTTAGGGGAGGGAAACATGCCCCCCCCCTCCCCCTGCCTATGAAGAATATTAGCTGAAGATTGACAACATGAAAGAGATCTGCACGCACATTCATTACAAATTTGCATTGTAATAAAAGAGCTGTAAAATTGTCAAAACAAAAACCATTTTGACAAAATCTGTTGCTACCCGGATGGTTTTTATGATTAATGTGGTGTAAATTATAGTACCACTTTATCCTGTTTGATTCATTTTCATTTTTTACAAGGTTTTAAAATCAATTATTCTACAAAAACAAAATTGATCTTGGTATCTAGTGATTCACAGCTGGTTTAAAGATTAGCCGTGGACATCTCTGTAAAAAAAAATAATCTTTTTCTGGATCCCCAGCCACGTCGGCAGTGCCGACAGAGCTGCCAACAACGATTTATTGAATCACATCTCTCCTTTTCCTATCCCGCACGCACTTGGACCTCCGTTTCACCTCTTCCAGCTACCTCAGTAAGACCTGGCAAGACTCCTGGAATCTCGAGATTAGTAACAAACACATCACACTACCAAACCTAAAGTCAGGACCAATGTCCCCCTGTACAGTCACAACTACAGGGAGGACGTGGTTATTACCTGCATCCGCCTCAGCCACACCTTTCTCACCCCTTCTCACCTACTTTCCGGCTCCCCGCTTCTCTCTGCCCTACATTCAGCGCCGATCTCTCGATCAAGCATATCCTCTTAACCTGTCCCTTACACCTGAACTCCAGATCACACCTCTCCCCCTCCATCCATCAATGTCCGATCTTTTCAAGAACAATTCTATCTCGAACTTCATTACCTTTCTTCGCAACAGCAATTTATTTCGCCTGATCTAAACCTCCCTTCCCTTCTCTGCCCTACCTTCCTCATCTTCATTTTATTACCTTAACTTCTTTCCCTTATCCACCTTCTCTACATCCTTGTCCTTCCCTCTACCCCACCTCTTCTTCCTCTCTGTCCTAACTCAAGCACCTTAATTTTTAACACCCTCTTGGCACATTTGACTCTAGCTATCGCAGTGCCACCAACAAAACAAACCAAACCAAACCAAATTGTATAACCTTTGCTGTTGAGAAAGCAATGTAAAATACCTCAAATAAATACCTACCTACTTTGTATACTCATACTTTGAATTTAAACATCTTGTGTAGGTTGTCTGGAATTTAGTGTATTATACATAATCACAGTATAATTGTAGCCTACATTGAAAAAAAATCACAACAAATCTGTAATTCATCTGCATTTCACCTTGTATTGATTGGTTGGCCATTTCAAAGTGCAAACTCAAATTATTTTCCCAGTACATAAAAAAAGAAGGCTCATTTGTAACACTTGTGACAAGTGGTATAAATCTCTCTTGCTAAAGTGGGGATGTACCTGCTTTATCAACTTTTGGTGGTCATGCTGCCCCTGATAAGGACATGGTCAGACTGACCACTGGGATTCAGTCTAGGTGAGTTATGACCGCCAGTAGTTCCCATAGTGTTGACAAAGTGGTCTCTGGTGTAGCAGGATCAATACCTGCAGTGAAAGTTAATAAAAAGTACATGTTTCCCAAGGTCATCGCGGAGGTTAGTGAGTCATCAAATACTTCATTTCTAGGAATGAGAGATGGTTTGTGCATATATCCCTGGTTTGTGTTTGGTTCATGTCCAACTTTCTCACATGACCCCCTGTAGGCTTTTTTTTTTTTAGGAATAGCGGTATCTGGAATTTTTTTGCAAATTAAAGATTTTGAATTCCTATGGAGACATAAAGTCTGACATAATCCTAATTTCATATGTTTTAAGGATGTTGGAATGCATTATATTTCTTTAAAGTTTATATCAAGTTTTCAAGCTTATGATTGTTTTCCTTTTGTTAATGGTCAAGGACATTTTGGGCACACTTGAAATTATCAACACATGCTGTTGAAACTTTGTGTGTCACATCATTTTGAATTCAAAGCTTTTAATTAAATTTATGAAGAAATACATTATAATCCTTTACACTCTTGTTGGGGAAATTATGTCATCATGCACACGATTTTATACAGAATTGAACAAAATGGCAGCCTCCATGTGTCGACTTCAAACATGAATAACTTGAGATAGAAATAAGATTTTGACTTGGGTGTTTTTGGTAGTTGGTCTAGAATATTATCCTCTATCATATGAAATAATGATTGTATCAAAATTTAGGTCCCCTTTAATGAAACTGTCTTTAAAGTTCTGTGGATAGGTAGCAACAACTTGAGCTGAAGTAGAAGGCAATAGGTCATAAACCATAATAATTATAAGATCAAGCTGGTTTCATCCAAATTTGTTAAAATTTACCACTTTACATAGCATTTTAATAGGGGCCAAAACAATGAAATTTCCCGATGCGATGTGTAACCACAGATTTTGACTTTGCGATTTGAGAGCATGCGCAGTTACTATTTATAAGAACTCAGAACTAAATGCTTTAAAAATACTTTTTTAACTTGTGATATTTACTACTTTTATTAATTATATCTAAAAGTTGATATGATATTATAAATTTGTGTAGTATTACCTTTCATAAAAGACCAAAATTATGCGATTTGATACAAATTTGAGTGAATTACGTTCTGAATGATAAAAAAATGCTATATCGGAGACTCAAAGCCGTGTGAAATTATTGGGACATGAGTTTGTGTTGTGTGTTATGCAGGGTGGGTTTATAAAAAGCCATCGCTGCTACATCGTTCATCACCTACAACCAATATGTGGCCAGAAAGAAAGACAATACCTCAAGCTTTCTAATGATACTTAAGTTTTCAGTTTCCGATGACTTTTTCATAGAAAAAAGTTGAAAACTATTTTCATTTTCATTTTTAAGCATGCTTATCAAATTACAAGTACAAAAACTCCAGCATTGTTTGAAAGAGAATTTTCTTATTTTTAAGATGAGATATAATTAATCACGATGCCCCATTTACACAGCAAGCGAATTTACCCATGATTTCGCAATCACTTCGAAGTTACGTTGAATTACTTGTAAGTTCTATGTTGATCTATGTTGTAAACAACGCCGTACTGTAGCTGGAATTCCCTGTATTTTGAGGGCAATTTGTATTGATTTGCCTTTTCTAATCGTATGTAAGCATAACTTACTTATATTAAGGTAAGCTTAATTAAATGATTTATCAGCTGGTTTTAGAGTAATTTTAAGCCAATTTCAGCGTGCAGTACTGACACTGTACAGTACCTTTGTAACGTAACTACTGATACTGTAACGTTAATGTACACACGTACAAGAATTAACCGTGTGCAGTAATGTTAGCACTGTAGCAGCCATTTTCAACTGTAATTTGAAGTGTAGGTTTATCGTGTACGGACCATCTTGAATTTAAATTGTTAGTTATTGTTAAAAGGAAATTAACTTTTAGTTAGGTCAAGATCTTTTTGTAATCAAAAAGCACAATCTCTGCAGCTTTTTAAAGCTTCGCAAATGGCCTGTTTTTTTTTTTTCTTTTTGAGGGGGGGAGGGGCGTGGAGATAGCATTTTTGATCAACCGAATATTGTAGGTATGCTGAGCGTACCATCATGAATTTTCGTGATCTATGCGTATGACTTGTTAAAATACCATCATTGCTGAAAGAAAATTAACTTTTGATTAAATAAACTTGATTTTTTATATTTTTCATCATTCACTGCGCAGCTAATTAGGGCTTTTTTTTAAACGAGTTAAACATTTCTTGATAAACTAAACTTATTGCAGGTATTATACCACTGCATTTTTTTACTTTAAACTTTCATTACAATCACTTGCAGCTACCTTGGCCTATGGCCTGTTATTTATTGCCACTGCCACTTATTTATTGATCAACCAAACATTGCAAGTACACTGTTACTGAGTGTGTACCATCATGAATTGTCTTGATCTATGTGTATAATTTATTTAATAATATTGCTGAGAGAAACTTAACTTTTGATTAAATAAGAATATTTTCTTATTTCATCACATTTTTTTTTTTTTTCATTTGTTCATAAAAATTATGCATTTTGTGCTCATACTCTAAACATTGTAATTGATATTCATTTATTAATTCATTAACAATTAAACAGTTGTTAAATGTTTGTATTATTTCAACATTCTAATGGAATATATTACAAGTTCATCTAAATTGGTTTTAAACAAATTGAATGCATAGTTTAAACAATGTCATAGGAAATAACCTAAATGTGGGGAATTCAATTAATTTCATATGATTACTAATTATTTTTTTAATTATGTGTTTGTTTGTCTTGTTAATTAAATTATACACATTTTAGCTAGAATCTTATAACTGTCACCTCAATTGTTTATTTGAAGCACACTAATAATTTCAAATTTGCACACTTTAACCCAATGAATTGTCACACTTTACGTCAATGTTAATTAATTGTTTAGGTCGTTAATTAGACTTTCCCTTTATTTATTAAGTCCTTAGATTATATTTTTTTACATGACTGAACCATTTGCTAACAACACAGCTTCTTTTCTTTTAAAACTGCATTTAAATCAAATTTAGCAAATTTTACATTAAAATTCATTTGTCCCACTTTTCCCAATTTAATGTATGTTTGGTTTGTTTACATATTTAACTGTCATTAATTTCTAAACGATATCATATTTTCAATCATTTTTTTTTTTTTCAGTTGAAGAAGAACATTGTACAGAACAAGAAAATACTTAATACCAGTGGTAAAGTAACATGTCCAAACATTTATTATGCTTTAAAAATGCTTAATTCTTAAAAATAGACCAAATTTTGACTAAATCTGGTTGTCATGGAAACAGCAATTAAATTTGGGATAATCCAAGTGACACCTTTTTTCTCATAACTTGAGAACCGTGTCACCTATTTACATGATTCTTTTTAAAAATTATTCCTACAACTACCATCTTTCATTTAATCCTATTTATAAACAGTTACATGCTACTTTCAATTTTCACTATAGCCTCCCTAAAATATTATAAAATAATACAATAAATTTGTAACATTAGAATAAGAAGAGATAGAAAAGAGGGGTTAAGACTGTAAAGACTGTGATTCATGAAAATTATGAAATTGTACTAAAAATTGAAATAATTGAAATACTAATTGTAAATGAAAGGATATCGATTGAATTGAATTGATTGAAGAACCAATTACCCCCTCCCTCCCCCATCCAAAAAAAAAGAATGGCCATCATTTATGATTAGCTGTTGAATAATATAGATTAAAAAAATAGATTTATAACAGCAGTACAAATTTGTATTTTGTAAAAACGAGTTTTGTTTAAGTTTGTAGCTTATAACAAGTTGAATTTATACCCCCGCCTCTGTCCAGTAAGCTACCCCTCCCCTCCTCCCCAGGGAATCAGAGACATCCACATGCTACAATACAACATGAACAATAGAAAACGAAACCGTAAGAAAACTGCAAAATAGCTTAAAATGTCAGTACACCTCAGGGGAAATTATCATATTGTATGTATATGAAGAATTAATATCAAAGTTTTTCCTTCTTTGTGTGTAATTTTTTGTCATATAATGACTTGCACTATTTTGTAGGACGTCACGGAAAGTGCATTAGTAGGAGCATTGCACGTGTTGCATCGGGAGCAGATGTTATTTGCTTTTATTTTACATTCCAATTGAGCAAATTAAAATTGTACGTTAAGTGTATGTGTGGGTTTGAATGTTTTGATTCTGAGCTAGAGATTAGTACCAACCAATCTGCCCAATTCCGTCCCTATACTTTGTATGTACACGATGTAGGTTTCTTATGGTATGTTTTATATTCTTTGATATAGAAGTTGTGGAGCTTTAGAGCTCTGTTAAACAGCGCCTCTCCTTTTCCTATTCCAAACTCAGACCTGTCAAAACTCCTGGAATCACGAAACCAGTAACAAACTCCACACCATCAAACGTAAAGTTGGGACTAACACCCCTCTGCACAGTTGCAACCACCTCGTTGTCACCCGCATTCGCCTCAGGCACTCCTCTCTCTCACTCACTCCCATCTCTTATCCAGCTCCCCTACCCCTCTCTGCCCCACTTGTAACACCGATCTCTCTATCAAGCATATCTTTGTAACCTGTCCCCTATACCAGAACTCCAGATCTCTTCTCTTCTCATTATCCTCAGTCTTGGACCTTTTCGAAAACAATTCTTTTTCAAACATCATCAACTTCCTCTGCAACAACCTCTTCCACCACATTTAACTTCCCTCCCTTTCTACACCTAACCTTACTTACCTCCTATTTTTTTGCTTTTCCCCCTTTCCTCCCTTACAAACCTTCCATTTCACACATCCGTTTGGCATATTTGACTCTGACTGTCGCGGTGCCGTTAAACTTTAACAAACCAAACCAGGGCTTAAGATTCTGAATAGAATGGCCTTTAAACTGTGTCAAAACCACCAGAAGTTCCCAAATTATGGCTAAGCAAAATTTCAATAATTCTAAATGTATGCAAAAGTTATGATCTATGAAAACAGAGGACATTTCAAAATTCTTTAAATTTCTGTCCTAAATTTTCATCACCGAAAATCATCAAAGATTGTTTGTGCTTAATTTTGATTGAAATTCAAAACTTCTTCATAAAATTCAACTGCTCCTATTCAAATAACATTGGTGGAGGATTGAAAAACAATAAGTTGAACATAAGGAAATTCACATAGGTTGTCATATTGTGATGTCACATATTTGAAAAAAATTTGCATAATTTATTATAATAAGGCCTTAAAGGAGACATATAAGTCTGACATAATCCTTATTTTATACCACCAGTGCACTACAACTGGTTATTAAAGGCAAGGACATTGACTTGGTTGTTGATGTTATGTCTGTCCGTACGTCGTACCTGTTTTTTGGTCTGGGTCGTATTAAGCGTTTCGTGATAGCATTGTTACTATCATAACCAAAACGCAGGCGACCACCCGTCATTGTAATTGTAAGTTCACTGGTCGTCGGCGTTATTTCATATGATAGAATTGAAAATAACCAAATTTCTGAAAAGTTTCTTAACTCCTGCAGCAATCTTAACACATTTTTTGTAATTATTAAAAACTTTAATGCTACTACTTAATAGTAATTATTTAAAATAGTGCCATGGGAGCTGCCATTTTGATTTCAAAACATGCAGAATGTGATGTCATCAGCCCAGCAGGATAAGGATATTGGAATGCTTTGTATTTCTTTATAATCTATATCAAGTTTTCTAGCTTATAAAAAGTTTTATATTTATTTTTATTTTTTAAAATTATTTTTAAGGTCAAGGAACTTTTTTGTACACTTGAAATTATCAAAACATGCTGATAAAACTTTGAGTCACATCATTTTGGAATAAAAACAAGTTTAATCACATTTATATATTAATACATTATAATCCTTATGTCCCTATTGGGGAATGTCATGTCATCATGTATAATATTTCAATACAGAATTAAACAAAATGGCAGGTGTTGATTTCAAACACGAATAACTTAAAATAGGAATAAGATTTTGATTTGCTGTTTGTGGCAGTTGGTTAAGAATTTTATCCTCTATCGTATGAAATAATGATTGTGTCAGACTTTATGTCTCCTTTAAGATTCAAAATGCTGTGAAATGGTTAATTTGTAATGGATTTTGATCAAACTTTTTGCTGTTTTCATGGGTTATAACATATTTATCCAATTAAGCTCACGTTATTGCTACCTTTGCATAGATCTGATATGTTTGCTCTAGGGTTGATGGGAAGAAGAGCCGGGGTTTCTCAGGTTACCCTGGATGAACTTGACCTCTGAACTTTGACCCCAGGATTGAAAGTTGTCTGGGAGGAAAGTCACGTTTTATTTGCTTTTTAACAAGTCTTCCAAGTAAACTATAGACTTCAGAGACCTTTAGTTTAACAAGTTAGCAATACATGTAGTACTTTCTTGTTATTGTTGAATGAAAAGAAATGTTTTGCTCGTGCCTTTTGTGTTTCGAACCTTGGGGGCCTCGAAAATTACACGAGGAGAAGTTGTGAAGTCAGCATAATCATGAAGCTATTAACTGTACTCCATGGCATAATAAAGTTCATTACGCACATTGTGAACATGAAAACCTGCACTTAAAAAAAAAAAAAAAACCTTTATTGAAAGTGTGGCCTTAGGCATTGACAGGTGTTTTCCTGATGGGAATCTTTCTGCAATAGACCTTTAGATTCTAAAAGTTCTTAGTAGGTTTTTCTGAGTGTTATATACCTGTTCATTTTGTGCAAAGATTTGATTTGAGATTATTTATGGAGTTAGAATAGCTATTTCTGTTTTTCCCTCAACCCATCCAGATGGTGCACCATTTGTAATAGTACCGTTACAATGTATAAGATTTGTTTTAGGAGGGATCATGGTATTTAGATATCCCTGGTTTTAGGACCTGTATAATAGTGAATGGTCTTCACCCTTATTTGTTTGCATGGAAAGATGTTGAAGGTTCTGAATCCTCAGAAGGAAGTTTTGTTGTCAATTTGGTGACTGAAGGAGGTTGTTTGAATGACTTCACAGTCTGTATAACCATGGAGCTATTAGGTATAACTGACCTTCTAACATTCCAAGGTTGAATAAATAGCGACTTTGACAGAAAAAGTAACAAGTTTTATGCTGTATGCCCAGGGAGCTGTTATTTGACAGCTTCCTGGTATGCCTACCTCTCTTCCACTTATGTAAAAACAAAAAAATAATAGTGTATTACAAAATAAGTCAAGATTTCCTTAAAATGAGTACACAGAAGGTTTAAAATTTCATGTTTGAATAAAGGGTATTCCGTTAAGGAGATATTAAGTTTAAAGTTTGGTAGAGTATCATTTGTGTAGAAACGACTGAAATCAGACTAGTTGACCTCAGATTCCTCAAAGTGTTAATGTATTCTATCATATTTTGTCCTGCGATTCTGTGGCTTAAAAACCATGGGATATGTCAAAAAAGTAGTAAAACTGAATCTAGGAAGGGTATATATAATATACCACCTGAAGAAAGTTTGAGGATAAATAATTTAAATAGTAAAAAAATAGATAAACTTTCTTTAAAATACATAAAGACTTTGAGGAATCTGAGGATGTGACGTCACATCGAGTCTGTTTTCATTCGTTTCTACAGAAATGATACCAAATTTGAAACTTGAATATCTCCTTAACGGAAAAAAAGAGATTTTGATTGCTTTTTTTACCATTTTGTTTCTTTTGAACTCCTATTTCATCGAAGATGAACTTGCTTGACCCCTGAACTAATCCTTTAATAGCACATTGGCATACTTTAACCAGAAACCTCTCCATGAAAAATGTAATGTCCATTGAAGCAATTTTGTGGATTTTAATCTCTTATGAAATTTGTGGTGGGTCAATGGTAAGATAAGTTACAGCCCATATGTTGGACAGTGAAGTCTGGTTCTCATTCACCAAACCATAAACTATACCCATAACCAACCTCAAGTGTTAATTTCACTTTTGAAATGAATCAGCAAGTAGCACGAACATGCAGCAGTATGAGTAGTTGGGGATGAACTTTTAGCAGTGTAACCCCTCATTGTCATTCATTATTGTAAATGTGCATCTGGGGAATAGCCATTTCGGCTTTATGAAACAGCTATGACTTAGTCCTCGTCTCCCAACCCACTCTACCTACCTTTACCCAGGGAGTTGTCATTTAGCAACTCACTGCTTTACCCCCCTTTTTGCACCCCTGCGCTTCCTCCCTCAATCCCAGCTTCCAGGGAGTTGTCATTTAGCAACTCACTGCTTTACCCCCCTTTTTGCACCCCTGCACTTCCTCCCTCGATCCCAGCTTCCTGGCTCTTAGCCCCCATACTTTCTCAGACTCCTTTCTTTTCTTCCTACCTTTGGAATGATCTAACCTCTCAGGCACAATTTGACCTTTGCTGCCGTAGTGCCATTAAACCTTCTTTAAACAAACAAACAAACAAGCAAACAGCTACATATGACAGATACTTTCAAGTTTTGTAGGGGCTATCAGTGTAAGGGGTCATTTTTGCTAAGTAAATTTTATTTTAAAATGATGCAGGTCAAATTTTTGGTACTTGTGTCATGTGTTGTTGAAAAATTACTTACATATTCATAAGGAATAATTGTAATTAATTTGAACATTCGTATCCAAGCTTTTCTCTTGAGACTGAAGACAAATATGCCCTCATTTTTCAGGAGCCAGCTCCTTTCAATTAATTGCTTAGTCTTGAGAGGTGACATATGTTTAGTGGTCCGTGGAGGTGATGACATCTCAGATTTTAGGCGTGAAGCTGTGCAGGATTCTGTCTAAGTCTTTGAATTTGTGGAAAGACACCGAATATGACTGCTTTATTTTCCATGACTGCTTTATTTTCCATGACTGCTTTATTTTCCATGACTGCTTTATTTTCCATGACTGCAAAGACATGGAAATATAAGTAGTAAAAGATATGGGAATAGGTACATGGGAATATAAATAGTGAAGACATGGAAATATAAGTAGTGAAAGACATGGAAATAGGGACATGGGAATAAAGTAGTAAAGACATGGGAATATAAGGAGTAAAAGACATGGAAATAGGTACATGCGAATATAAGTAGTAAAGACATGGAAATAGGTACATGGGAATATAAGTAGTAAAGACATGGGAATATAAGGAGTAAAAGACATGGAAATAGGTACATGCGAATATAAGTAGTAAAGACATGGAAATAGGGACATGGGAATATAAGTAGTAAAGACAGAAATAAGTACATGGGAATATAAGTAGTTAAGACATGGGAATATAAGTAGTAAAAGACATGGAAATAGGTACATGGGAATATAAGTAGTAGAGACATGGAAATAGGGACATGGGAATATAAGTACTAAAAGACTTGGAAATAGGCTCATTGGAATATAAGTAGTAATAAACATGGAAATAGGTACATGTGAATATAAGTAATAAAAGACATGGAAATAGGTACATGAGAATATAAGTAGTAAAGACATGGAAATATAAGTAGTAAAAGACACGGAAATAGGTACATGGGAATATAAGTAGTAGAGACATGGAAATAGGTACATGGGAATATAAGTAGTAAAGACAAATAAGTACATGGGAATATAAGTAGTAAAGACAGAAATAAGTACATGGGAATATAAGTAGTAGAGACATAAATAGGTACATGGGAATATAAGTAGTAAAGACAGAAATAAGTACATGGGAATATAAGTAGTAAAGACAGAAATAGGTACATGGGAATATAAGTAGTAAAGACAGAAATAAGTACATGGGAATATAAGTAGTAAAGACAGAAATAGGTACATGGGAATATAAGTACTAAAAGACTTGGAAATAGGCTCATTGGAATATAAGTAGTAATAGACATGGAAATAGGTACATGTGAATATAAGTAATAAAAGACATGGAAATAGGTACATGGGAATATAAGTAGTAAAGACATGGAAATATAAGTAGTAAAAGACATGGAAATAGGTACATGGGAATATAAGTAGTAAAGACAGAAATAAGTATATGGGAATATAAGTAGTAAAGACAGAAATATGTACATGGGAATATAAGTAGTAAAGACAGAAATAAGTACATGGGAATATAAGTAGTAAAGACATAAATAAGTACACGGAATATAAGTAGTAAAGACATGGAAATAGGTACATGGGAATATAAGTAGTATAGACAGAAATAGGTACATGGGAATATAAGTACTAAAAGACTTGGAAATAGGCTCATTGGAATATAAGTAGTAATAAACATGGAAATAGGTACATGTGAATATAAGTAATAAAAGACATGGAAATAGGTACATGAGAATATAAGTAGTAAAGACATGGAAATATAAGTAGTAAAAGACACGGAAATAGGTACATGGGAATATAAGTAGTAGAGACATGGAAATAGGTACATGGGAATATAAGTAGTAGAGACATGGAAATAAGTACATGGGAATATAAGTAGTAAAGACAGAAATAAGTACATGGGAATATAAGTAGTAAAGACATAAATAGGTACATGGGAATATAAGTAGTAAAAGACTTGGAAATAGGCTCATTGGAATATAAGTAGTAATAGACATGGAAATAGGTACATGTGAAAATAAGTAATAAAAGATATGGAAATAGGTACATGAGAATATAAGTAGTAAAGACATGGAAATATAAGTAATAAGACTGTGACACTGGTTAAAAGTTATGGACAAGTTTAAAGACAATGTTGAAGCAGCTACTTTAGAAAGTAGTAGTTCCTTGGTTGTAATTTCTAGAATGTCTCAAGGTGTGTTCCATCCCATGAAGAGTGAAAAGTTGTTGAATTTGTATTGTTCGTAAGTGTCAGAATCCAGATTTCAGCTGTCCAG